>VZRJ01004784.1:583527-633157 GCA_013397565.1 Ptilonorhynchus violaceus | reverse complement strand
TGTGTATATGTATATATATACACTCATATATATTATGTATACTCATATATTTATATTTATCATACTCATATATATAATATATGTTAAAATATATTATAAAATACAGTAGGAAAACCTAATTTTCAAAGAAAGCAATAAGCTTCTGATGGGCGAGAGTCCAAAATGCTTAACCCTGGAGAATCTCTGAAAAGATAAGGGTGGCTCATGGATTCCTGAGTGGAACATAAAGCTCTCCTTGCTTCAAAAACTGAATATTGGGCTATTCCCTTCTCAGTGTCCTGTCTGAGGCAGGTCCAGGACCAGTCAGACGGGTTGTGCAAGCCTGGGAAGGGGTTTCATTTCTACAGACGTTCCGGATAAATGCCTCCGTCAGGCTGGATCTATGGCAAAAGGGAAGTGGTGTTGGATGTTATAGTTATTGAATAACCATGAGCCTGCTTCCTTGGTGTGCTAGATTTTTGTAGATAATTTTATTTTATGGCTTTCTAAAAGTGATTTATGAGCTTTATGCGCACGCTACCAGTGAAATTCTTTTGATTTGTGTTAAGTGGCAAAGGGCACACCCTGCCTTAAAAACAAGACAAGGAAATTTTAACAAAAGACTTTGAAAAATTCCTACTCTTAAGAAAAGTGCCAAAAGAACTTTAACCCATTACTTCAGAACTCAAAGGGAAAATAAAGCAGCTTCAGAGCTCGTAACAGCGCAGTGGCAGTCGGTGCAGACAGGAAGCAGTAAAAATAAAACCTAATGTACCCAGCTCAGGAGATTGGAGGTGGAATAGGGGGATTCACTGGATGAAGGGAAGTTTACAGCAGCTGCAAATAAAAGCCCTGGCTTTGTGGTGCTCACTTGTAGTTTACTTCTCTGGCATCCTGAGATTTAAGGGGCAGATGCAAACTGAGGTTCTGAGGTGCCTTGCTGAGACATCCCTGGACCAGCTTAACCATTTCATGTCCAAATGCACCGTTGAATTTGAATCTGAATAATTCATATCTACCAGTTAGAAATGGATGTGATCCATCCTTTTCAAAGCTTTTGTTGGAAGTAAGGCCCTTTAGAAAAACTTATGGTTTTGGGAGCAGCAAAATATCCACAGAAACCATCTTCCCTGTTTGGTTTCACTGGTTGACATCAAGGAATATCAGAAGGTGGAATTATCTAAGAGTAAAGCTTGGCTTGTGTGTGTAGTTGCTGCTGAAGCAGGAATACATAAAGTGATGGTGTAGGATTGTCTGGACCAAAGTTTGTAGGGTGAGAAAGAACCTCCACTGGGTCGCAGCTCCCAGCAGCAGGATGTGTGGATCCCAACATATCATTTAGAAAGGCTTTGAAGTGTGGCACTGTGGATTCAGCATGGCTTTCCATTTAAAGTTAGAGGATGGGTAGGTCTGGGTCAATTGAGAGAGATTTTCCTTGGGTTTCTACCCCCCTCCTCCCCCTTGATGGTTGTTTGGAGGGAAGAACCTTTTAGGGAGGACCGGATGGATTAGGCTTTGGAGTGGCTTGAGCTGTAATCATTAGCTGGGCAGTGAGGGCAGTAAAGGAAAGAATGTTTATTTGCAGCTTTTTGCTTTGAGACTTTTGTGGTGGTTCTTTTAGGAGTGCTGTAATCTCAACTATTCACTGGGGGGGCGGGGGTCTCCTTATGGCCTGGGGGATACAAAGGGGATTTTAATGATCGGGGCACTCGGCTGGGGCTCATTCCCAGGGCAGTTGTGATCTCTGACTTGGAGAAATATCACATCAAAAAACTGTCTTAATTCTACAAAAATTCAACAGAGACATGACAAATATTTTGGTGCTTCTGTGCTTGTGAGTCTGTATTAAAAATGGGATAACTAAGGTGAGAGGAAATGGGATCTGCTGCCTCTATCCTGCTTGGAAAGCAAACAGGCAAATGACAAAGCAGAGCTGGTAATGGGATGGCAAAACAGCTTCTGACCAAGCCTGCATTTGCTAATATAGGCAAGATTATTTACTCTGTTGTAAACCAGGAAAAGCATTTTAGAAGCCATTATTAGGCCACATTTGGATTTCTATTCATCCTTCATTTCAGTTTATTAGACTTTGAGGGACCCTGTGCAGCTGCTGTTTGAACTGCAGCGAGTGCACACGCAGAGCTCACTAATGATTCCGTTAATGAGAACGGGCATGGAAGAGAGGGAAATGATGGGGCAGTGTATTTTGCAAGGATTTTTCTTTTTCTGTTTTAGTAGACTCCTTTCAGGAGTGTGTGTATTTCTGCTTTTCCCCAAAGAGGGTCTGAAGACCTGGCGTTGGCAGCACATTAATCTGAGACTCTTCGTGTGCGTGTTGATGTCTACCCCTGTTTGGGGGTGAGGACCCAACACCTCGACTCCCAGATGAGCTCAGGGTACTGATTGTGATGTAAACCAGGTGTAGCTACCACCCTTTGCATTATTAGAGGTGTAGTTTGTCCAAGGAATGGCCTCTGTATCCTGTTGGTATCCCTGGAGCAAACAGCAGGAACCGGGGTGGTCTGAAGCCGTTTCAACCTATTTCCAGCAAATCTAATGGCTGGGGCCGGGAGCCTGCAGTGCCTGTTCCCATCCAACAATGCAACTGCACCAGGAAATCGAGCTGCTGGATAGGAATTCTGGAAAAGACTGCTGTGCAGCTGCTCGGTGCGGCGCAGTGAACGAGGCATGTGGGATGCATTCATGGAAATACGGAGGCACCGCCGGCCTCGCTGGGGTTCACAGCAGAGTCTCTCTTGCCACATTTAATTTCCAGCTTGGAAATGCAAAATGCAAGAGAACACCAGGCAGCGTCCTTTCGATATTTGTAATACACAAGAAGTCTGGAATATTTGCAATTTCAGGAGGGGGGAAAGAGGGGGGGATTTCTTCCATTCTGTGCTGCAAACGCAGCAGGTGGAACAGAGGCAGTGAGGCGCAGATGATCCCCCCCATGCATACAAACTCCGGATCGCTTGGGTGAAAGTGCCCTTGGAAAGTTCAAAAGCCTGGGATATCTTCCCATTCAGCCTCTGCAATATGCATATTGAAAAGGATTTTGAAAACCAAGTCATCCTTTTCCCATTGCGTTTAATCTTTTCTCGGTGCCCGCAGAGATCCTGGGAGTTCAGAAGTCGTTCCTCCTCTAAGAAAGGATTATGCTTTTCTTAATATTGATACTTAGAGTTGCTTCCCAAAGGAGATAGGATCTGAATTTTGGTGAAAACAGAGTAGTGCATAAAGCTTGTGAATCTGCTTTTCTGGGAAGACTTGGAACAGCTTTAAACAGACAATTTTCGGTCAAAATCTGTGTCCGTGCATTGCTTTTGCAGTGAGAAGCCTCATGCCTGAGTTCCTGATGAACACTATGTTAGCTTCAAGCACAAATAGTTTAATTTCCAGCTCTCTGATCTCATGATGAAAAACTCCATGAATGCAACACTTAGTGGTTTATTTGGGATTTTCAGGAGTGACTGTTTGGATGCTCAGACTAAGTGTGCTTGCCAAGCTTCTTCCAGTTTCCCAAAGTCTGTCTTGTTTTTAGGAGGAGCCCAAAAAGGTTTGTTTCACATATGACCTGTTCCTAAACTTGGAGGGGAATCCACCTGTGAACCACCTTCGTTGTGAGAAACTGACTTTCAACAACCCCACCAAGGAATTCAGGCGCAAACTCATCAGGGCTGGAGGGGTAAGTGCCCGAGGGATTTGGGATCCTAAAATGAGTGAGCTCTTTTTGCTCTGAGGTTTCTTTTAGCTGCAGCCCAGCAGGCTTCAAGCAGTTTCCTACATTCTAAAGGATGACCCAACCAGGTTTTACTTGACTGCAACACTTGAAGCAGAACAAACCCATTGCTGGTGTGATTGGTGACACTTCATTTTTCAATTTAAATGTGGTCATTAATATCAAAGCATTAAACCCATCTGGAATGTGAGATCTGCTGTGGATGTTGCAGCCTGTCAGTCAGGCAGCTACAGTTACTTGTGACCTTCCTGGTGCCAGGAGCTGAAGCAGTATAGGAAAGCTCAAGGAGAGAGAGAGGCTTCCAGTCTATTGCTTACTCATTTGTTTTAGCTTAACAGTCAGTGCTTCCTAGTCAATAAATGACCTGTAAACCTGGGATCAGATACTTGTGGCTTACATAATAAAAAATAAATGAAAAATTTGCCAATATAGAATGAAAACAGGTGTGGTGGGAAACAATAGGTTCTCTTGAAGGCCCAATAAAGTGTGGGTTGCTACAGTAGATGAATTCTTACATCTGGGAGAGTAACATGTAGTGATAAAGGATGATCCTCAAACAACTGCAAGATGTGGGCAAATCAGTGCAAGCCATGAAGTGCATGGAGTTTTTAACAAGCCAGAGGATGTCAAGGCCAGGTTGGGCAGGGCTTGGAGCAGCCTGGTCTGGTGAAAGGTGTCTCTGCCCATAGCAGGGGGTGGAGTAAGATGAGCTTTAAGGTCCCTTCCAGTCCAAATCATTCCATGATTCCTGTTCCTCGGTGCTTTCTGTATTGGGCACAGGGAGGAAGGTGCTCATTTCAGCCCTAGGATGGCTGGAACATCTTCTGCTTTCTAGGATTGTCACAGTATGTTACTGTATTCCTTGGGTACTGAGGTGTTTCAGCTGTTAATCACTTTTGATGCCCTTTATCTGGTGGAAATTTTCCACAGAATGAATCTGGCAATGTAGGGGTGGTAAGAAGGGAATGTTCCATGGAGCTCAGTGCTTGGTGTTAAGATTTTGTGAAGGGAGACACCCAAGCCCTATTTTTTTTCCTTTTTCCCCTTAAATGAGTGAATTCAGCTTCTCCTAAACCGAGGAAGTCTTGCTCATTCCTTCCAGATTTATCTCACTACCCTTTTCCAGGGGAAGAGCATTTGCAGCAGAACACACAGTTCTTGTCCAGAGCTTTATTGCCTGCCTGTGCTCAGAATATTGGCATTCCCTTTGGGAAAGATACTCTATATTACATGTTGCCTTTCATTTTTTGTGGGTTTAATATTCTGTATTTGAGGAGTTGCCTTGAAACTGAGCATTCCATAGACAATATCTTTTTATGGCCTTTAAGCAGGGGAGGAAAAAAACATTCAAAAGATGAATAATAGTGTGTTAATTGAGCAAGTGGCTTAACATAATCATGTGTTAATAGTTAATAGTCCGTGAGACTTTGTGCAGACATAATTTTCCTCCTCTTTATTCCCAGGTAATGGTAATGCCAGAAGGAGCAGAAACTGTTTCGAGGCCAAGTCCCGATTATCCGATGTTACCCACGATACCTCTGTCTGCCTTCTCTGATCCCAAGAAGACCAAGCCCTCCCATGGGTCAAAGGTCAGTGCAGCACACTTTTGGGTCAGCCCGAGGTGAAGGAGTCTTTCAGGCCGTGCTGCTGAGAGCTTGTTCAGCAGCTGTTCCTGGCTGCTGCTAATTCTGAACCTCCTGGTACTCTGCAGTTCAGTAGCAAATGGGCTGGAACTTCCCAGCCTTTAGGAGGCTTTTTTATGATTTGATGGACTTCTCTCCGGGGAAGTTCTGAAAAGAAAATTAGCTGTCCAAGACTGGGAATTTTTGGTGAATCATATCTTCCTCCTGGTCTGCTCTGGCAGATGAAGGTGGATGAAATCCTCCCTGATTGTTCTGGTTGTACCCCCGATGCTGAGGGTGAATTCTGTGGCTCCCTCACTGTCTGCCATGGCCAGCTGTACTCCGAGTCCCTGCATGTCTTGGGAAAAGGCTGAGTGGAGAGTCAGCCCTTCCTCTGTCCTCAGGACTGCTTAGGGCAGTGCTGTAAAGAACATCAAATATGCTTCACTTGATCCAACTGGTGATTTCCAGATTTGATGTTTGCATCCAGCAGTAGCCAGTTCCTGACACTTCTAAAGAACCCTGACTTTTCTTTTTTCCCTTATGTACTGAAGCTATTTTTGTATAATCCTCCACAAAGGAGGAAACAATCCCCAAGCAATGTGTTTTGGAGCAGATTACATGCCCTTTATCAGCCTGAACAGTCACAGGTATTAACAACAATTCATTTTACAGTGTAATTCACTTCTGATAGCTGTGTTCTTCAGGGCTCTAAACACTCTGGCACTACAGTTGTGCCTTCTGATGTTATGAAACATCAGAGTGAAGATGACTTACCTGTTAGTGGCTGATTTAATTTTGGTCAGGAATTAAGCACTGGAAAACACAGGAGACAGCAGAGAAATAAAGGGCTCTGAGATGAGCTCTGGTGAAAATTGCCAGTTGCTAAAGGCACAATCTTCTCCTGCTTCCCTGCCTCCAGGGTGCCCTCAGAGGTGCATCTCTCTTTGCATTCAGATTAAAGCTGAACTAAACATCTCTAGATGTTTCTAGACCTTTTACAGACCTTGGGAAGGAACAGGAATATGGTTCATCCTTTCCCAAACGTTGCAGTGCCCACTGTCAGTTTGTGCCCATCAGCTTGAGGGAAATGAGGATGTTTACCTGGGCATCTGGGGGTGGATTTCTGCATGAAACAAACACTGCCATGTGATTTATGAGGATGTGTTTTATCATTCTGTGCAGAGCTTCCATTTCATACCCAGCTTGCATGTTTCTGTTGCTGAATTTTAGGATGCAAACAAGGAAAGTAGCAAAGCATCCAAGCCACATAAAGTAACCAAGGAGCACAGAGAGAGGCCCAGGAAAGACTCTGAGAGCAAAAACTCCTCCAAAGACCTTGAGAGAGAACAAACCAAGCCTTTGAAGGACTCCTCCAGGAAACCAACTGAGAACAAACTGCCTAAGGAGGAGAAGGCACCTCCAAAAGCTGCTTTCAAGGAACCAAAACTGGCCGTGAAGGAGACCAAACTGGAGAACACTTCTCCAAAGGGTGGGCCACAGCCGGAGTTAAAGTCTTCCAGCAAGAGGCCCTCCAATGTGGAGTCACCAAAGCCTAGTGCCAAAAAACAAAAAAAGAGTAGCTCCAAAGGGGTAAAGAATATCCTGGGGACATCTCCCAGGACCTCGTCTTCCTCATATCCAGAGAAGAAACAAACCAAGGAGAAGATGAATGCCAAAGTGGAAAAGGTAAAATCTGAGAGTGAGGCCAAGGAGATCAAAAAGCCCGTGGAAATGGAGGAGTCAAACTCGGAGGATGAAACTTCTTTCAAGTCAGAGGTGAGTAGGGATTTATCCTTTACCAGAATTTGGAAGGATGATGTTAAATCCCTGCCTGGGGAAAAGATGTTAAAAATATTCTTTCAGAGAAGATAGAGAACCAGATTGGTAAATGCTTAGGCTAGGTTGTATCTCAGATAAAATTCTTCTTCTTTGAAAATCCAATCAACATTAATTGCTCCTCCTGTGTGGTTTAGCTCCTGTTTCAGATACATAATTCTGTTTAGATTTATCAGCAGGCAGAGTTACCTTCAAGTCAGAGTTACCTTCAAGTCAGAGTTTAGGGTTTTGGTCCCTCACTCACCCCTTGCAGTGACATCTGCAGACCTACGGGAGATACAGAGATACTTTTACCTGCTTATGATAACAATGTTTTTGAATGCGATCTTATTTCAGAAAAGGAAGAAATTATTTCAGTTGTGGTAACAAAAAAAACCAGTATTAAAATGTAAATAAAGCCCCTCTTCCTGACATGGCCTGTAAGAAATGTGCCATTGGCTGAAGCTCAAAATACAACCACATGCCACTAAATCTAAATAAGTTGTGTTGTAAACAATAAAACAAATTATGTTCGTGTACTACTATTTTTAAAAGCTGTCTAAATATTTTTTTCCTTTTTACAACTGAGAACATTCCTCATCTTCTGTCTTCTAAGAAGTGTTTTCCAAAAGAAGGCAAAAAAAAAAAGTAGGAGGGGAAAGACAAATCCGAACTCCTGCTACTTTTCACCTTTTGTTACAAAGAATCCATATATTTTGTAATAGGATTCACAGGATAATGTCAGGGAATTTTGGAACTGGTTCCTCCTGACCACTTTTAGAAAGTTTTGTTTTATTAAGATGAATTTTCTGAGGACATTTTGTATTTTGATATAATCAGCACTGTGATACTGCAAGTATTGATGTGTTTGTCAGGAAGGGTTTTTTCTGCAGGATTCCCAGTAGAAGAGTTTATTGGGGAAGTGTTAATTCCAGTTACTCTGCAGAGAACACCCCTGGAAGTGTTCAAGGCCAGGTTGGACGGGGCTTGGAGCAACCTGGGATAGCGGAAGGTGTCCCTGCCCAGGGCAGGGCGTGGCACAAGATGAGCTTTAAGATCCCTTCCCACCCAAACCATTCTGGCGTTTTATGACTTTATTTCCCAGATGGATTAAATGTGTACTTTGGGCATTAAGGAGAGGCAGTTCCTCCCCACTTTCAGCCTTACACCCAAAGTGCAGCAGTGTGCAGCAAGCCCGTTTCAATTCCAGACCCACATCCCTGGCTGCAAACCTGTGTCCTCTGCTGATCCCGGAGTGTCCTTCCTTATTCCTGAGGTATCCCCCATCCCCTCGTGATCCCGGGCAGCTGTAAGCTGACAGTGCTGCTCAGACTGTGCCTGTGGGTACCCTCAGCATCTGCTGCCCCCTGTGCTGCCCCTGTGCCTCCCTGTCCTCCCTTGCTCCAGCTCCTGTGTCTGTTGGATGCTGGACAGTGGGATTCGAGGGCAGGAGTGCTCGGTGTGACGGAGAGGGAACAGTGGCAGCTGCCACTCACACCAGCTTGGGTTTGTGTGGAACTTGAATCCCAGGGATACCACTGCATAACGCACTGGCAGCAGCACACACGCTCTGGAGTTCCCTCTGCACCCTGGGGGGCTCTCTCTGCTCCCAGCCGCTCCCTGCTCCAGGGTTTCTGCTGGCACAGCTGCGTGTGGAGCTGGGGGCAGCCACATCACTGAAGGGAAGGAGCAGCTGGAGGTGGACCAGGGCCCGGAAACTCTTAAATCAGCTTTGCTGCTGCAGCCAAGGGATTGTGCAACAGCTCCGGGACTGCAGCTCCGAGCTGACATCTCTGCAGGCTGCTGTGGCCAGGAGCAGCCCTGCTCCCCTTTGTGCTCTGGCCTTGGAGCTCGGGGCACTCTGCAGTGGGATGAAGGAGTTTCTCCTGCCATTTCAGCTCCTTCTGGAAGTTTTTTGTCCTTTCTTCTTTTTTTGCCTTTTTTTTTTTTTTTTTTGCCTTCCCCCGTCAAGTCCAGTTCCCTGAACTGGCCTCATGCTTGGCTGCCTCGATGCTGACAAAAGGGAGAGGCAGGGATGTGAGGCTGCATTGCTTTTTTCCATTGTCGGCCTGTGCTTTGGTCACATCCCAGTGACAGTGGCTGAGCACACGGAGCACGTCCGGCTGCATCCTTCTCTGGCTGAAAGAGCTGATGCATTAATGGCAAAAGGAGAGATGGGTTATCTCCAACTTCTGCTGCTTGGGTCCTGTTAAGTCATTTTAAGGGAAGATCTGCAGATGACCAGGAATGAGGGATATATGATTGGAGCTGTGGGTCAGACATAAGAGCTGTGCTCCCTTATCTTGAAAATATTCATAAAATCCCAGAATGGTTTGACTTGGAAGGCACCTTAAAGCTCATCTCTTTCCACCCCCTGCCATGGGCAGGGACACCTTCCACTGTTCCCAGGTTGCTCCAAGCTCTGTCCAACCTGGCCTTGGACACTTCCAAGGATGGGGCAGCCACAGCTTCTCTGGGCAACCTGTTCTCTCTGCTCTCCACTTCCGTGTTGGAATTTCTCTAAACAGCCAGGGCTGCTGCAGTGTGCCAGTAGATCTGGTACTGGAATTGTTACATTATTCTCCTTTGCTCCTGAAACCTTCCCAAGGGTTATGTACCCTTTTTGACACATTTCCCCCCTTCTTAGAGCAGAGTAAGTGAAACTCTTGCCAATACTTGGGTGACAGTGTGGCAGCAGGCCCAGGGCAGGGATTGTCCCTCTGTGCTGGCACTGCTGAGGCCACACCTCGAGCGCTGTGTCCAGTTCTGGGCCCTCACAATAAGGACATTGAGGGACTGGAGCATGTGCAGAGATAGGAATGGAGTTGGGGAAGGGGCTGGAGAACTCCTGAAGGAGCTGGCAGGGCTCAGCCTGGAAAAAAGGAGGCTCAGGGGGGTCCTTCTGGCTCTTCACAACTCCCTGACAGGAGGGGACAGCCAGGGGGAGTCGGGCTCTGCTCCCAGGGAACAGGGACAGGATGAGAGGAAACGGCCTCAAGCTGTGCCAAGGGAGGGTCAGGTTGGACATCAGGAGGAATTTCCTCATGGAAAGGGTGGTCAGGCTTCGGAAGGGGCTGCCCAGGGCAGTGGTGGAGTCCCCATCCCTGAAGAAGGTGTCCAGGGAATGACTGGATGTGGCACTCAGTGCTCTGGGCGGGTGGCAAGGTGGGAATGGGTCAAAGGTTGGACTTGATCTTGGAGGTCTTTCCCAACCTAAATGACACTGGGATTCTGTGATAAATTATAAAGAAGGGTGGTGTTGGAATGAAAAGTTCTGCTGCCACTTTCACTTATCATTTACCAAAGCTGCCGATGTGCCTCCTTCTACCTGGCACAAGGTTTTGTAGTATTAAACCTTCGTGTAATAAGGTTTATTTATCAATGGGAATGTGGGATTCTTCCAGCGTCAGGATTTGGCAGTAGTAGTAATAGGTAGATTCCTAGGAAGAAAACATTGAGACTGAAATGCTGATTTCCAAGGAACTGCTTTTAAAAAGGCAAGATATTACAGTACATTGAGAGTCTTTAAACTAGAACCTGCTGAGTACAAAAAAACCCGATATTAAGGGGATTTTAGGAGCCGTTTGGGGACTGAGGGCGTTGCTGTGGCCTCTGCTGCCCTCTGGCGCTCCCCGGGGGCAATGCAGGTGATGCTGTTCGGTGTCTGATGTATGACTGAAAATCCACGTAGCACCCAAATTTCCTTCCTGCATGCTGCTTTTACCAGTAGTTCATTTACTCTTCAGTCACTGCACAGGATACTCCTGGTATTTCTGCCAAGTTCTCACAGAGGAGTTGGGTTCTCAAGGATTTTGCTGGTCCTGTTATGTTTTCACAGTACAGTGGGTTACTCAAACTGGTGTAAAAACAACTGGATTTAGGGTATAATCATAATTTAGAATTAATTTTGAAGTCATGTGAGCTAGTTAGTATGGACATCTCCCCATGTCTATGAGGAAAGGCTGAGAGAACTGGAATTTTTCATTGGAAAAGAGAAGCTTCAGGGTGACCTAATTGTGGCTTTGCAGTGCCTGAAGGGAGCCCACAAGAAAGATAAAGAGAGACTCTTCACAAGGGCCTGCAGTGACAGGACAAAGGGGAACAGCTTCAAAGTGACAGAGAGTAGGTTTAGGTGGGATATAGGGAAGAAATTCCTGACATTGAGAGTGCTGAGGCCCTGGCACATGCCCAGCCACCCATGTGGCTGCCCCATCCCTGGAAGTGTCCAAGGCTGGGTTGGACGGGGCTTGGAGCAACCTGGGATAGTGGATTGGACTGGATGATCTTTAAAGTCCTTTCCAACCCAAACCATTCCATGACTCTGATTCCATGTTCAGTGATCGGTTTGAAGTGTTCAGAGGGAACATTGGTGGGTACAATATATAAAATTTTTAAGAGGGCTGGGTGATTGTTGTGAGTTCTGTGCTGGTACATCTGTCACACTTCAAAGTAATGGGTTTTCACTTAAATGTTTTTCAGATTCTCCATAGTATCAGTTGAGGGGTTTGAACCTGGTGGTGTGAAGGGTTTTGGTGGGAGCCCTTGGTGTTGCTGAGCTACATCCTGCCAAACTTTCAGAAACATTGTTTTTATTCACCTCACATTTTGAATGTTTCTGTAATCCCAAGCGCTGCCTTCAGTGATGTGTGATGTTGTAGAGCGCGCAGATGCTCCTGTCTCACACTGCTTTGTGCTCTGGTTTTCTGGATTAGAAAGATTAAGATTCTTTTTCTTTTTTTCCCTTTTATGGGGGGTTAAGTCTGTCCAGTCCAGCCCTTCCAACTCCAGCTCCAGCTCCGACTCCAGCTCTGACTCTGATTTCGAGCCATCTCAGAACCACAGTCAAGGTGTGTTGCAAAAAATAGTTTGTTAAAACCTTCCTTGCATTACCTTAAAAGGCTCAAGAGAATTAAATCTGCTTTTCCAGCACTATAATAATAGAGTTTCTTGCATGCAGCCATGTGTTGGAGCTGTGATGCTTCAGCAAGAAAAGGCAATAATGTCATAACATCATGAACAAGTATTT
The DNA here is from genome assembly GCA_013397565.1 of Ptilonorhynchus violaceus. Classification (NCBI taxonomy): domain Eukaryota; kingdom Metazoa; phylum Chordata; class Aves; order Passeriformes; family Ptilonorhynchidae; genus Ptilonorhynchus; species Ptilonorhynchus violaceus. The sequence goes on along the minus strand of VZRJ01004784.1, from coordinate 620,970 downwards.
TTCTTCTTTTGGCAGCTAATTTATGAGTCGAGAATCCCTCTGGATTTGGTTCTTTCCCTTTTGGCTTTGGTTTCTGCCTCGGTTTATAAATGTGTTGCTGCTGCCTGCTCTGTAGAATCACCAGAACAGTTCTCTTCCAATCTCATCTATGTTTTATTAAAAATTATAAATGTGCCATTCATCACTTTGCCAGTGTGTAACAGCTCCTTTCTCAGATTCCTCCACTGATAACCCAGAGAGAGCAACCCTGGCAATAGTGAATGTTCCAACTGTAGCAACTGCTGTGCTGCTACTGTCTCAAGTGACATTTAAATCAGCCCCAATCCCATGAAAAATGTGTCCTTTTGTTTTCATTTGGGAAGGGAGTGGGAGGATTTGGTGGGAGGGAGTCATAAAGTTTGTTTTAGCTCAGCTCTGTTTTAGCTTTGAGCCCGGGACACGGAGTCCTTTCCCAGGGACACCTTAGGGGGAAATCAGGATGTGTCTCAGTGGTGAGCCCCGTTCAGATCCAGGGGCTGGGATGGAGTTTGCCAGTTGTGTCCTGTGCTGAATTCCCTTCTCCCCTGTGACCCCAGGCCCCCTGCGCTCCATGGTGGAGGATCTGCAGTCGGAGGAGTCGGATGATGACGACAGCTCCTCTGGAGAGGAGGCAGCAGTCAAAGCAAACCCCGTCAGCCGCGATTCCAGGTGGTGACAAATCCGCAAGAGAGAGTTTGTTTGGCTCTTGGCCTCTGCATTTGGTGGTTTTGGGTGCTCTCCCTTTGGAGAGAGGAATCAAAGGGACGGGGCTCTGTGTGAGAGGGGAGGAGGGGCAGATGTGTGGGGTCGCTTAGCACAGGGTGGGGACACAGAGCTGGTGACAACAGAGCTGGCTGAGGAGCACAAAGAGGGGGAGGCACTGGGAAGTGCTGAGCTGAGCTGGCAGGTGTCAGTGACTGACCCCTCCAAACAGGCACCTAATTGTGACCCTCAGATCTCTGCAGAGCTGATGGAGTGTGACAGCTTTGATCTGCAGAGATCAGGGATGTGTGGGGGACAGGCAGTGAGTGCTGCTGTGGCTGCCTGGTTCCAACCCGGCTCAGGAGTCGCTCTCTGCCCACCCTGTGTTGGCTGCTCGACTTCTCTGGGAATCACTTGACAGCTCTTTCCTGCTTCACTCCCCGGAAATAGTTAAATTTCATCCTTCTCCTCTCAGGAAATAGTGTTATAGCCCAAACCCGAATACTTGAACCTAAACTCTTGACCCAGACAGAAGCTGCAAATTGCAAATGATACTGGGATTTACCAAAACAAACAAACAAATATCTATTATTGCACTTGTCATCATCATCTAAATGGAACTGGAGAGACTTTGAAGGGTATTTTTGTCGACCTTCAGGGGTTAAACAGTTTTCAAGCTCATCACAGGTAGGATGCCTGCCATATCTGTAGGGCCAAAGGGAGAATGAGAATAAACAGGAAATCCTAGAGGTCACAGCAGCAACAGTAAATGCATTTTTTTACCTGTGGAGGTGTCACTGAGCCTCTTGTGCAGATATTTGGTGACACTGGGAGGAATTCCTGAAATGAACAGCTGCTGTTTGTGAAAATCTGGTGGTTCTGAGTTGTGGTAGGGAACTTGTGTATGGCTGAGTTGAACTGTTGGCTGTGATGTGTCAACTCCAACTCCCTGCTCTACCTGACAATCTCGTAGTCTATGATAAAGAAGAGAACTTCCCTAAGGTCAGTGTGGCTCAGCAGGCAGCTGAGTGAGTCTGCTGTCCCCTGGTGATGCTCATTCTCTGCTGGTGGTTTTCCAGACTGAGCCTCAGTGACAGTGACAGTGACAACAGCGCCGACTCCTGCCCGCCCAGCCGGGAGCCGCCTCCTGGGCAGAAGCTGCCCCCAGCAAACAACAAGGTATGAAATCCCACTTTCCCACAGCGCTGCTTCCCACCTCTCCTGCTTCCTGCTTTCTTAGTTCTCACTTGCACCAATTTTTCCCTGTTTCCTGTCCTCACCAGGAGGTAATTCCTCCCTTTTCAGTTCTCTGTGTCCAAGCTGTGACACCCCCATGTTTTCTGAGCTAATTTTGGTCCTGTTGTTGATTTCTTTTCCCCTCAGGCATCTGGAAGGAAAAGCCCAGAGTCTTGTAACAAGCCAGAGAAGATCCTGAAGAAGGGAACGTATGACAAGGTGTGTCACATGGAGAGGGAATTACTGGAGAGGAGCCTTCCACAAGGGCCTGGAGGGATGGGACAAGGAGGAATGGCTTCCCACTGACACAGGGCAGGGTTAGATGGGATACTGGGAAGGAATTCCTCCCTGTGAGGGTGGGGAGGCCCTGGCACAGGCTGCCCAGAGAAGCTGTGGCTGCCCCATCCCTGGAAGTGTCCAAGGCCGGGTTAGACAGGACTTGGAGCAGCCTGGGATAGTGGGAGTGCAACAAGATGATCTTTAAGGTCCCTTCCAACCCAAATCATTCCAGGATTCCTTGGTTCTGTGTTTGAGGAGTTGAGTGTCACAGAACTTCTGGGCCGTCATCATTCCTGTGCACAAAACCACCTTAATCAGCTCAGCCTGTTCATTGTTCTGTCTCAGCAGGTTAAAAGCTTGAGTTTAACAAAAACCAGATGTTGAAAGGACAGACTCTGGAGAGTGGCACTGCAGAGATTGTGTACATTAAATAGCTGAAGCCCCAGGTCGTTTTCATATGCAAAATATTAAATTGTTGTATTTGTTTGCCCTTTGTGTGAACCAATGGCCTGGTCACTGCTGCAGTGCTGGGGCACTTCATTAAGAGGCAGTTTCATCTGACTTTGATCTTATAAATTAAAGATTATTTGATGCTCTGCTTTTCAGGTTCAGTTAAAACCTTTATTTGTTCAATGAAATTCCCTCCTTCCTTGCCTCCAAGGAGAGCAGAGCAGTGTCCCTTCTGTGATTCACTGATTCTGTGAATTACTGACATGAGTTCAGTTTTACTGATACAGACCTGTTGTTGGCTGCCTAAATAAAATTAAAATTAAAACCCAAACCACTCTTACCTAAGAACAATGAACATGCTGAGCATGTAAACAACCCTGCATTTCCTGTTGTGGTGTAGGTAAAACTACTTGGGAATACAGTGCGTTCCAAGAATTTTTCCTTACCTAAACACAAACCATTGCTCAGCGAGTTGCTGGGGTGTTGGTCACTAATGCTCGTGGTTTTAGGTAATTTGGAGTTAATTAGTCCAACCCACTGATGAGGAGCTCACACTGATGTTCACCAAGGTGAACTTCACCTCCTTGAGGTCCTTGAAGGTTCTGAGTGGTTCTTGAAGCTGGGTACAGGTGTGGGTGTCATTAAATAGTCCTGTGGCCTTCACACTTCTATTTAGGGGAGGTCTTTGGTCCCCCAGTACCTGAGAAAGGAGGAGGCAATACAAAAGCAGGGAAAAATTGGGAATAGGAACATGCCTGAAAGGCCCTCAAGATCCCCCCTGAGGGAGTCACTTTGGCAGCCTCCAAACCCCCCCCGTGTCACTGTTTGTGTTCTGCTCCTGCACAGGCCTACACGGACGAGCTGGTGGAGCTCCACAGGCGGCTCATGGCACTACGGGAGCGCAACGTGCTCCAGCAGGTACACGCCCCTGCTCTGCCCTCCCCCGCGGGGCTGGGGGCCACGGGGCTCAGCCACGCCCTTCTGGAGAGGTTCTGCTTCGCTTCGAAGGCAAAGATAGGGAGAAAAGAAAATCAGCTGTGCGTGTACTGTTGGAAATGAACAGGAGTGTGGTGTGGGCATCTTCCCTCTGCCATCCTGGCAGCAATCCCAAAGCTGGGATCTCCTCGTCTGACTGACAGCTTGGTCTGATTGACAGCTTCCTCCTGAGGGGAGGTGGAGGGGCAGAACCAATCTGTGCTCTCTGGGAGCAGGGACAGGAGCCCAGGGACAGCTGGAGCTGTGTCAGGGGCTTGGGATGGAGATCAGGGAAAGGTTCTTCTGTCCCCAGAGGGTGCTGGGGCACTGAGCAGGCTCCCCAGGGAATGGTCCCAGCCCCAAGGCTGCCAGAGCTCCAGGAGCGTTTGGCCAACGCTGTCAGGGATGCCCAGGGTGGGATTGTTGGGGTGTCTGTGCAGGGCCAGGGGTTGGACCCAGTGATCCTTGTGGGTCCCTTCCAGCTCAGGATAGTCTGTGATTTTATGATTAAAAGGACAGAAAGGTGCCCACATCCCTGTCCAGACTGAGCTAGTCTGGAGGAGCTGGTTTACTTTTCTGGGAGAGGATTCCCTTCCTGTTGGGAGCCTCTCCAAGGCCCTTCTAAAGGGACGGGAAGGGCCTGGATGGGCTCTGTGTGCCTGCTGCCCTCTGTGCTGTGCTTACATCCACCCTCCCTGTGTCCCTGCCGTGCAGATCGTGAATCTCATTGAGGAAACCGGGCATTTCAACGTCACCAACACAACCTTTGACTTTGACCTCTTCTCCCTGGATGAGACGACCGTCCGCAAGCTGCAGAGCTACCTGGAGGCCGTGGCCACATGACGCTGGGCCCGGGAAGCAGGGCTGCTCTTCGACCAGAGATTCCCCTCATTGGTACCAGGAAACGACCCCACGGACTAGGCCTTCCTCCCCTCCTGCCTCACCCGAAGCACTGCCTTAGAGAACAGCCATGCTCTAGGAATGCTCAGCCAGCTGCACTTTTCTTGTAGGCTTCGAACCAGCGCCCGTCTCGCCGAGCCTGCCCCCTGCGGGCCGGGCCCCGGCAGAGCGGGCGTGCCGCACTTAGGCTGCTGCACAGCGCGACCTTCTCGGTTTCCCTTCGAGCAACTGCGTTTCCAGAGCACATTTTTCAGGCGTCTCTGAGATCCGAAGAAGCGTGGACGATGTTCCCTCCCCCGAAGCTCGGGACCAGCCTGCGGAGAGCTCCGGAATCCAGAGCCCTCCAGCTCCGCGCTGCGGGAGCCGGATGGGCTTTTACAAAGCTCCCGAGACACTGGGGATAGAGGAGGCTCCCCGGGGTCCTGCTGGTCTGCTGCAGAGGAGAGGGGCCGGCTTCCAGCTGGATTCCGGCTGAATTCCAGCTGGGATCACCCGCCGGCTCCACACAGGGCACTGCTGTGCCCCGGCTGGGGACAGGACCCTCAGCTCCCTGCAGGGACACTCTGTGCTCGGTGAAGAGGCCTCTGGAACCTGCTGTCTCCTGCTGGGGTTTGGAGATGTCTTGTTTGTTGATCTGAGCTCCTAAACAAAGTCCCACTCCTTTCAGTCTGCTTTAACTGTAATAGGACTCCAAAACTGTAAGCTGTATATTTTATATATATATATTATATATATGTATGTACTGTATGTATAAGAAGGGCCTAGTTGGGTCTTATGATCTTAAGGGTGTGTTTTTCTGTTGTTTTTTAATGGCTCTGGCAGGGGAAGGCGCTTAATAAGATTTGACTCGTTTGTTCAATGCCTCTTGTGGACAATTTGTAGTGTAAGGAAGCTGGACAGCAACCTCCAGGCATCCCGTGCTCCAGGAGGGGCTCACCCATCGTCTTTCCATTTGTCAGTGTTTGCTAACTTTGCCAAAACACGTGATTGGTTTTGTTCTGTGTTCTCAAAGAGGAATCTCCTACAGTGGCCCCTATAGTAGTGGCTGTACTTCGGGAAAACCAAAACAAGGGAGAACTTAATCTTTGGACACGCCTGGGAGACGCTGATGTGAAACACAAGGTGGAGTCAGGTTTGTGCCCCCCTCCCTCTCCCGCCCCGCTGCCTGTGCAGGAAAAGGCAGGAAACAGAAACACTAATCCAGACTCTCTGCTGCATTTCTAGTGAAACTAGTATTGACCTCCAAGTGTTGTCCAGGTGGGCACGGGGAGCTCCCGTCGCCTTCACCGAACTGTGTTACACTCCTGGTCCCTAAATTCAGTATTTTCCGAGGAATCGCTCGTTTTTCCAAGGGGTGGAAAGCTTTTGCCAAACGTCCGTGGGGCACGGGCAGTGCGGGAGCGGCGGTGCTGGGGAGCCCCTCTGCTCAGGGAGGGTTGCACCGCTCCAGGTTTGCTGTCCCTTGTTTTGGGTTACCCCTTTCTTTATCATGGAAATGTTGCAACTAATCAACTGAAGTGGCAATATGATGATAAGCTTGTTTGAGTTGGGTCATGTTGACCCGATTCCCATTACTTTTGTCTTTGTACCACCTTTCATGTGTCGTGTGTGTGTGTATATATATATATATATATGTGTGTGTATATATATATATATATATGAGAGTTCAGGCTCATGCCAGGTGCAAACCCTGTCACGCCAGTGATCTCAGCTCTTTTCTTTCCTGATGGACGATGCCAAGCCTGGATAGAAACCCCGGAGAAGGCGGAGGGCAGGGGCAGAGGAGGAGGTGGCAGTGGGACATTCCCGGTGGAGGAGGGCGGGCACAGCCCGTGGGTGGGAACTGCGAGCTCCTCGTGTCCCCACTGGGGCTGTGCCGTGGAGGAGGCGGCTCTGTGCCCCACCCTGGGCTCCCTGGCAGCCCCCTGAGGGGCGGGGTTGGTGACACTGCCCTGTCCCCAGGGCGGTGCTGGTGGCCGCCTGAGCCCCAGCTCTCCGGAGGTCTCTGCCGCCTCTCTCCACCCGGGTCACCCTTCCCACAGCTCCGTGTCACAGCACTTCTGGACTATCCACAGCCTCCAGAGCTGCCTCTTGAGGGGTCAGAGGTGCCACCTGCCTCCTGCCCCTTCTGTCAACACCCTCGTGGCCGCTGCTCCCAGCCAGTCCAAGGACACACCTGGGAGGCTGTTCCTGGACGTGGCTGGAGGCGCCCGGGGCTCCCGGCCGTGGCATCGTCCTGTCCTGGAAGTGACTTTGTTGGTGAAGTCTGCTGAGCATTGATAGGGATTTTGTTTGGTTTTTATAAGAAGTATTTTACACATGGATTTTTTTAGACTGTTTATAATCCCCCTGAAAACCCGAGGTAGGATTGTTCCCCAGCAATAGTTCCTCTCCATTGTGTGCACATGCTGATTTGTTACTAAAAGGTTTTTGCAAGTACTTAGTTGTTCTACAGAGTTGTTGTTTTTTGGGGTATGTGGTAGCGTCGGGGAGCACAGGAGGAATGACTCTGCAAACAAAGAATGGTCACATTTGGGCCTCATCTTGTGTCCCCTTGGAGTTCCCTGTGTAGATTCCCTCTAGGCTGGCTGAACGCTGTTCTGAACATGCCGTGTACAGGTTTTTGTGGATAAAGTGTTTGTTCTTGTGTCACTCTTGAGAGCATGGATGGATTATTGTACTCTAGGAAGGAGGGGGCAGTGCTGCTGCGGGCATTGCTTCAGGTCTTCGAGGATGTGTAGTAGCTTGCGTTGTTAAAAAAAGGAAAAAAAAAAAAGAATCCAAAATTGACTTGTAGCCATAATGGTTTTTCCAAGGAAAGTGGACAGGACTCTGTTACTTTTCCATGTCCTTCGTGGTGTTGCTGAGGGCACAAACAGGTGCTGGGCGGCCCGGAGGCTTCCCGAGTTGCTGAGTTGAATCTGTTGGAGTTGGGATCAGGACTCGGCTCCTCCGTCGTCCTTGGCCGTCGGATCCAAGGGCACGGAGGGGTCAGGAGTGTTCCTGGGGTCCTGGTCTGCGATGTGTTAAGCCTTGAGGCTTTGGTTACTGACATGTACTATTGAAAAAGGAAAAAAAAAAAGAGGAGAGGAAGGCTGGCCGGGTGCAAGGCCCGGCTGAGGACACGTAGGTAGCGAGGCTGGCTGTGGTCAGGCTGAATCCATGGAAGTGCAATGACTCTGCCACCCGTGGGATCGTGGGGTGCGGTGGGAGCATCAGAACGAGCCAAGCAATTGATGCAACAATCCAGAAGCAGTTTTTTTGTCAGATCTTGGAACGTGTTTGATGGTGAGAGAGGTTTAAACGTCCCTTACGGAGGTGCCCCTCCACGGGCAGAGCCCGGAGTGGCTCCGGTTCCACGGTTTTCCATTGGGGATGCGCTGGAGCCTGCTCTGCCCGGATGGGGCCCCTCCCTGCTCGCCCAGGTGCTCGTGGTGGTGCTGTCACCACCCCTGGGACAGGTATGAATTAGTGCTCAAAGGACCCAAATCGGCGTTGCTTTCCTGGGGCGTGAAACAGCCATCAAAAACTGACAAGATGAGTTTGCACTCCTAAAGAAAAATGTAAGTACTTCAACTTCTAGAGAATTTTTAATTGTATTTCTGCCTAGAGCCGAGGTATTAAATACCTCGTCACTTGAGGATTTTAAAAGTTGTGTTGAGAGATGAGTTCTTCACTCAGCTGGAAGAAATGCAGCTGAGCCAAGACTAACTGCAAGACTTAAAAAAAAAAAACCACAAAACTCATGTTTGTAATACGTTACAGGATTGTTTGTCCTGACTTTTAAACTTTTTGTTAAATTTGTGGAACTATGGAGGAATTTTCTAGAAAAAGTGAAATAAAGTAAGATGGAAAAGTAAAACTTGGAAGTGTTTTTTGGTTGGTGTGTTGTTTCTCCAGGGAGGGCACTGTGGCTTTCCCAAAACATCTCGTGGAAAATGCTTCCCATTAGGAGCACTGAAGCTGGTAATGCCAGACAGCACCATGCCCAGCCTGGGAGGTGAAAAACCAAGGAAAAGGGAATTGTTTAAAGCATGGGAAGGCTCCAGTGTCCTTTAATCCATCAGAGCTTTAAGTCAGTCCATGTGAGGGGTCCCTGCCCGCAGGGGAAGAGGCCAGAGCAGAGCTCTGCCTGGGGCGGCTGTGAGGTGCTCCCTCTGCTCCCACAGATTTGAGGGAGCCTCCGCTGCTCCCAGAAGGTGCCAGACCTGGTCACAAGCCCAGAGCTCTGGGCACAAGTTAAGGGTGAGATTTTCCATCTCTGTCCCGCTGTGGGAGCGTCCCGCGTCCATCGGCTGCCAGGGAGCGGCTCCAGCCCCGGGAATGCCCCGGGCACAGCCCCGGCTGCAGCTCTCCCTGCCCGAGGCAAACCCGCCCCGGCTGCTCCCCCCCCGCCCCGGGCCCTGCTGCCTTCCAGGAATGACCGAGGAGCTAAAGAGACACAAACTGAGGAGTTTATTTACACATTCCTCTCCGAACACTGCAGACACAAACCCAGAGAGCTCAGCACAGACATTTGCACGGGACGAGCAGCAGTTACAGTAGTGCATTCCCACCCTTCCACACGGGGGAGTGGAATTTCACTGACCCAAACCAGAGCTGGTTTTAGGTTTAACCCACCGCTGAGCCTGAGCCCATCCCAGCCTAGTGGTGATACCAGCACTGGGGTATTCTGACCTGCACCCGCCTCCTCCCACTGCTCCTCCTTTTCCATGGGAAGTCTTATTTGGAATGAGAGCTGGGCTGCTCTACCTGTGCTCAGGTAAGGATTTCTGGTTTGAAATGAGTCATTTTACAGGCAAACCTTCAGGTGCTGTTGGGATTCCCAGTCCCCCTGGGCACTGGGCAGCCTGGAATAAGCCCTGCAGAACCATTTAGAAGAGAGCAGGAGGAGTTGCTGGGTGCAGGTGTCAGTCCTGGGTCCTCCAGGCAGTGAATTCGACCCGAAGGACCTTCACAGCTCTGGGATGGTTGGAGAGGCAGCCCTGAGCTCCCAGCACTGCCTCCTCTCTCCAAGCACAGGTACAGAGCCCTCCCCCTCACCCTCCGCTCTGGAGTTTCCCATTTCACACACTACAGCATTTCTGGATTGTAAAATACAGACAGATTTCACACATTGTACACACCCTTATAAATAATCCCTGGAGTAAATCACTTCCCAGAACACCAGCCACGGATACCACAATACAATTTATGGCTTCATTATAACCCAAAAAGATAAAACAAACTCAAAATATTGCACAGACAAACCCAGTAGATCTGAGGTTCCACCTCCACTGCTGTGTGTAGTCACACAGCATTTGTCATCTCAGACAGGGACAGTTTGTGGGGAAAGAGATTTAAAAGTATATGGATGCCATCAGCATGCAGGGAAACGTGCAGCAGGGAGCGAGGACACTGCTGGAAAATCTGCCTTTGTCCCTCGGCAGGAAAAGTGCAGCTCCTGATTTGCAGCTCCTGTTTTACATTCATCTCAGGAAAAGAAAACTTTGGTTAAAACGTAACATGTCACATGGATTTAAGGTAAACATTGTATTGCCCTTATAAAAACGGAAATAAAAAATACAAAGTTGAGGCTTTCGGGATATCTCAGCACGGGACACACAGGAGAACACGGGCATGACCAGGCTCACCACACGGCAGTGCAGGGCCAGGGCACGGACAGCAAAGCGATGCCGAGGGGCTGAGAGGTGGCTGAGCCTCTTTATTTCAACGGATCCGGGGAATCCTTCCTGGGCGGCCGGAGAAGGTCCAAGGGGCTGGAGTCAGTCCGTGGCTCGGAGCCTCCCACTACGGCCGGGCCGAGGGCTCCCCCGAGGGGGTGGCGATGTCCGTGTAGAACTGAGAGATTTGGTCCTGGTACTTCTGAGCCACCGCCGGCCTCTTCAGCTTCATGGTGGGGCCTGCGGGAAGCAGCACAGGGGGGAAGGGTGAGGGAACCCCTGGGAGCAACGATCAGGCCTGGGGTGAAGCAGGTCTGGGGGGAGAGGCAGAACACGGGCACAGGGACCAGTTCTGAATTTCTCTTTAGGTTTAATAGAATCGTCCTCCCTTCCCTGTGGGCAGAAGCAGGACAGCAGCAGCCAGAGGGTGCTGGGGCACTGACCAGGCTCCCCAGGGAATGGTCCCGGCCCCAAGGCTGCCAGAGCTGAAGGAGTGTTTGGACAACGCTGTCAGGGATGCACAGGGTGGGATTGTTGGGGTGTCTGTGCAGGGACACGAGTTGGACCCAATGATCCCTCTGGGTCCCTTCCAGCTCAGGATATTCCATGACTGCAAGAGGCACCACAGCACAAGGGAAAGCGCAGCTCCGCTCGGTGCTGCAGGACAGAAGTGGGAATTCACCCCAATTCCTCCCACCCCCAAACTGCCCAGTGGAAAAGCTGCAGCGAGGAAAGGCCAGGGGCAGCTCTGTGTATTGGGGGTCCTGGTTGTGTTGATGTTCAGTAGCCAAGGGCAAACCCCAGGTACCTCACCCACCACTCACCAAGCTCTCCACCAACCACAGAGAAGTCCTTCTCCAGCAAGACCCACTTCTGGACTCTCTGGGCATTGGACACGGCTCCCTCGTTGACAGCTGAGATTCCTTTCTGGATGGCGGCGTAGATGGCCTTGTCTTTGCTGCTGATGATTTCCGAGACCTTGGTGGCCGTGCTGCCCAGCTTCTGACAGTATTCCAGAGCTTCCGGAGTGAGGTCATCCCCGGGCTCGCCCGTCTCCACATCCACGACGCACTGCAGGGCACACCAGAACAGGTAACTTTGTACTGCTGAGCACCCCATTCCTGCTGCCCTGAGGAGCCTCCAGCCCCTGAGGCTGCCCTGGGATGGTTCCTGAGCTCCCTCCCACCCCACTCCGACTCCATCAGCCCCTCAGCTCTCATCCAACCCCTGGCTGGCAAAGGAAAATTGGGACAAAACACAGATAACCCCCCCCAGATCTCTGCCTGCTCAGGAGCCGCCTCGGTGCCAAGGAGCAAGCAGGGTACAGAGCCCATCTGCCAAATCCCTCCTGTGCTATCCAAAATTAAACACTTTTTTCTGGACCACAATTTGCATCCCTACACTGTGCAGCAGTGCAACCCTCTTGGAAGTCACACACAGCACTCAACCATGACAAGCACAGCTGGGCCACCTCCAGGGCCACCTCAGATCTCCTGCCCCAGGGCTGTTGGCCTCGGGCTCACTAAGGAGCAATTCCCACTCCGACAGTCAGCACAGACCACCACGGATGTGTCCTGCTGGAGTTTAAAGCCAGAGTCTGACAAGAAATCCCTGACAGCTTTTTACCTCCCAGACTGCTCTGGGAGAAACTGAAATGGGTGAGGAGAGCAGAAGGGTTTCCTTTTCCAGCCTCACTTTTAGATGTTTTCCTTCTGTTTCTTCCTGCCCTCTGTGGCACAGGAACAGCTGCCCTGAACAACAGCAGGACCTGATGGTCTGAGCAAGTGACAACTCTCTGTGGTTTCAGCTGCTCTTTGCAGCTGAGCCACAACAAATTGTGCTCCAGGCTCCTGTCTCCACAAGGCACTAAAAATGTGTAACAACCCTCTTCCTCCCTGGAATTTCATTACCTTTAGTGTCAGAAGCATTGCAAGGAATTTGGCTTTGTCTCCAACCAGCATGGCGTTGCTGATGATGGGAACAGCATTTTTGACAGCATCCTCGATTGGAACAGGAGGAATGTTCTCACCTCCTGCAGTGATGATGAGCTCTGGAAAACAGTCAAATGTTGATTAATGCTTGGAGCTTCTCCCCTTCCCACAATCTGAAACAACTCCACAGCCCCTTCATGTCTACTGGATCAAACAGCGAGTCTGTGTCAGCACATCTGGAGAAGGCAGCACGCCAAGGGCAAGTGGTGGAGTCACCATCCCTGGAAGTGTTCAAAAATGTGTGGATGTGGCACTTGGGGTGCTAAACGAGGTTTAGTGGTGGCCTTGGCAGTGCTGTGTTAATGGTTGGACTCTGTGATCTTACAGGGCTTTTCCAACCCCAGTGCTGATCCCATGACTCCAGCCAGGCCCGCAGAGAGGAGGAGGAGCTGTGCACACACAGCCCTGCCAAAGCTGCCTTGGTGCTCTGGAGGTGTTTCCAGTCTGGGAATGCAGAGTGAGTCCCCTGGCACAGACACCTTGGGTTCTAAGCCATTTAAGTTGGCACCCAAATTGTCAGAAAGTGAAGGGAAAGATTTGCTGGGGAGGTGCTGGAGGTTCCCCAAGTGCTGCAGAGCAGAGGGGAGCCCCACTTCCTCAGATGCCTTCTGTTCCTTAGAGCAGCTCCTCACATGAGCACCACTCTCTCTTTTTGAGGACTGAAGTCTTGCAAGATGTTGGGTTTGTTTGGGGTTGCTCAAGTTGCTGTCCCAAGAGCCACATTGCTACAAGGCGCTTGCACAACAGTGTTAAGCTCTTGTTTTCCTTGGAGGTTGCCCAGCAAAGCTCCTGAAACTGAGGGAGCTGCTGGTAAAACAAGCCCACAAAGCATTAACTGTACTGGTGCTGAAATCAGGGAGTTTATCCCTCGCTCTGCAAACACACCCTGGCTCCAGAGGCCACCCCCCTCCTCCCACCACAAGCTGTGTCACAGGGCAGGAGATCCTGCAGCCACATTCATGTGGAAACTCCAGGAAGAGAAGGATTTAAATGTTCTTCTGTGCAAGACACAACCACCACAGCCAGCAGAGCCTCCTGTGAGCCAGGGGAAGTTTAGGTTGGATATTGGGAAAAATTTCTTCACTGTTCAGCATTGGCAGAGGCTGCCCAGGGCAATGGTGGAGTCACCATTCCTAGAGGGAGTGAGGGATTTAAAACATGTGGCAATTGGGGACAGGGATCAGGGGCAGCCTTGGCAGTGCTGAGGGAACAGTTGGGCTCTATGAGGATTTTCCCAACATTAAGAACTCTCTGATTCCACAGTGCTGCATAACATCAAGATAACGAAGTCAGGGGATGTGTTACCTTTAATCCTGCCCGTGATGTAGAGGAATCCATCCTTGTCCTGCTTGCCCAGGTCCCCTGAGTGCAGCCAGCCATCCTCATCGATGGCCTCTTTGGTTTTGTCTTCCATGTTCAGGTAGCCCATGAAGATGTGCCTTCCTGAGAAGCAGATCTCCCCAATGCCATCCCTGTCAGGTTTATGGATCAGGGTATGGCAGCCCAAGAGCTCCTTCCCACAGCTGAAAGAGGGCACAAACAGAAGGATTAATTTATTTTAAACTGAAATTAAGAAGAGGTTACAGCAGCAGCCTCTCAAGCTGAAGAGTTTGGACAAAGCCCAGCAGCTCTTTACACAAGGGCTTCAGCAAAGAGCCTCAAAGGCATCTGCTCATGTAAGGGCAGCTCCAGAAAGAGCTGTTATTGCAGAGATCAGTGCTCACACATCTGGGGGTTTGCACTCATTGTTCTCAACACCTGAGCTTTGAATGAGCAGATTTATGTCCTTGGCAGAAAACTTTTACTGTGCAGACTGAGCGAGCCATTCAAAGACACCCTACACCCTTAGTGCCTTTAGTCATTTGCCATGGAAGTGAAGTGTAGGTTGGAGTTGCCAATCCTTCCTTCTTCCCACCAGCCCCTCACTTCTTACCCAGCTCCTACAGAATCCAGCCAAGTTAAATTTACATATCTCTGCTGCTGCTCTTGGCACATCTCTTTACCCATGATGTGGCCAAGGGAAGTGGTTCCCAGTGACCTTTTACTGGCAGCAAGGCCCTGAGGATGAGCTGCACCGGGAGAGATGGATGTGCCAGGGGCAGGAGGAGCCACCATTCCCTCTGCTCCCAGGAAGGTGCTCACCTGCCGAGCTTGAAGGCGTGAGGTAGGGACATGGTGTGAGGCCCGGAGCTCTCGCTCATCCCGTACAGCTCCAGCACGAGAATGTTCAGGCTTAAAAAGAATTCCAGGGTCTCTCTGGTGATGGGAGCAGCCCCCGTGTAGCACTTGGTGCAGCGGTCCAGGCCGAGGGCCTTGCGCACCTTCTTGTACACCAACTGCCTGGCCAGGCGGAAATTCACTGGCACCTCGGAGCACCTGCAGGAGGAAAGTGGGCACACATGGAGCTTCTCACCCTTCCTCCTTTTATCTTCATCCTGATTTAGTTTATTCCATAAAATAATTGATTATTTCCCCCCTCCAGCCCTTGCTGCTCACCCTCGGGTCCGAGCACCACTGGCCTGCCACATGGGATATAATCCTGGATGGAATATAATCCCTGATCTGATAGTAAAGTTCTCCCAACACTCGTTAGCACCCCTGAAATGTAGCTCATAATTACCCATTCATCAGCTTCAGGTTGGTCTGCAGCCCCACTCCCTTGGCCCACGATGCCACTTTCCTCCGGAGCGCTGAGGATTTCATGCCCACAGATTTCATTTTTTCTTCCATTTTTTCCCAGACACGAGGAACTCCCAAAAAAGCAGTGGGCCTCACTTCCCGCATGGTCTCTACCAAGCTGCCCTGAGAGAAGCAGAATTTAATGCAGTTTTTAGAAATTATGCACTGCAGACTTCAGGTCAGCACTGGTGACCAGCCAAAACTTGGGACTCTGCCATCAGTTTTGAGGAACTGCTTGGTTTTTGAAGTGCCACTAGGAGAAAGGAACCCCTGGGGCCAATTCCAATGGGAATTGGAAGGGGAGCAAGGGTCAATACTTTCAGTGCCAGTGCTGACACAAGAATCCTTTACTCAGGACTGCTGCCATTGTGCAATGTGGGCAGCGCAAACACAAAGCTGTTGCTCAACCAGCTCTCCATATGGGACCAGGTGTCAGGAGAGAACTCAGCAACTCCCAGTTGTGAAGTGCTGGGTCAGCTCCTCCCAGCTTGTGATTGAGTCAAAAGCTGAGGGTCAGAGTGGCTCCACTCAAACCACCAGGGGCAGTTGGTCACCAGGCAAAGCAAACCCAGTCAGCAAAGCTTACAGAACCACGAGATAACACGGTCTTGTTTTACACGCCCACCCCAGCTCAAGCAGGTGGATGGGTGTAAGTTTATTATCTTCTGGTTTTACCTTCAATGCATCTGGTTGGGCAAAGAAAATCTGCGCTCCGAAGGTCATGGCTGACCAAATATCACTCATTTGTGCAGCGATGTGGCTGAGGGGCAGGTAACTGATCACGTGCTCCTGCCTTTCCTTGGCATCTGTCAGCATCAAGCAGCGTCCGGCCGCCGCCGCCGTCCACGTCAGCTGCAACACGAACCACAGGGGGTTCAGTGCTGGCTCCTCTGAGCAGGGACAGCACAGAACACACAGGCACAGAACAATTACAACATCCTGGGATCTCAACAGCAGGCACTTGGCTTGCTCAGCTGGAGCAGAGACTGAGGGGAGACTCCTCGGGGGCTGCAGCTCCTCCCGAGGGCAGGCGGAGGGGCAGGGGCTGAGCTCTGCTCTGGGACAGGGACAGGAGCCCAGGGAACGGCTGGAGCTGTGTCAGGGGCTTGGGATGGAGATCAGGGAAAGGTTCTTCTGTCTCCAGAGGGTGCTGAGGCACTGACCAGGCTCCCCAGGGAATGGTCTCAGCCCCAAGGCTGCCAGAGCTCCAGGAGCATTTGGCCAACGCTGTCAGGGATGCCCAGAGTGGGATTGTTGGGGTGTCTGTGCAGGGCCAGGGGCTGGACTGATGATCCTTGGGGGGCCCTTCCCACTCAGGATATTCAAGGATTCTGTGTTTTCCAGCTGATGTCTGCCCTCCCTCAGCACCCCCCGGGGACAGAGTTGCTGGGATGGCACTGGACACTCACATTGTCGTGGCTGAGCATGACCCCCTTGGGCTGCCCCGTGGTGCCCGAGGTGTAGATGAGGGTGCAGCACTGGTTGGGTTTCTGTGACGCGATGACCTCGCGGAGCCGCGAGTCCGGCACGTCCCTGCCGAGGTCCATGAACTCCCTCCACTGTGCACAGGAGAGAAGAGCTCAGTCACTTTGTGAAGTATCACTCACATGAAAAATTAAACCTTTTGCTAGACATGAAGAGAAGGAAGCTGTTCTCCCTGTCCAAACCTCTGGAAGAGGCTGTAAACACACAATGTTTTCTGGCTGACAGAAGATAGGGTGAGAAGCAGAAAGGAGACAGACCCAGCCTGAGCAGCTCTACAGCTCTGTAGCAACCCTGCTCCTCCCTGGAGTAACTGTGGGGCCCAAGGCTGCCTGGCAAAGGTCAGTAGGCTCACAATCCCCTCACAACATGGATTACCCAGGTTTGCACAGCAGCAGACACCTCCTGCCCACCACAGCAAACACGAGCTCACGGGATCAGTCACAGAACCCCAGACTGGTTTGGGTTGGAAAGGACCTTAAAGACCATCCCATTCCAAGGCCCTGCCACGGGCAGGGATGTCAACCACTGGATGTTTAAGGCCCCGTGGAAGGTGACAGGTACTTGCAACCATCAGCTGGACACAACCAGGACTTAGAAGCAGTGAAGAAGCCCAGGACTTACCGAGTATAGATTTGGTCTCTTCTCTTTTATCTCCTCCCCATACTGGATGATGCCCTTCAGATGAGGTAGTTTATCTTCAATCTGTGTTAAGAAGGGAGATTCACGAGAAGGAGCATATCCTGCTTGTCCCTTTTAGGCCTATGTAAGCCACCACTTAACATGCTCCTCATATTTGCCATTTTATGTAAAGCCAAGAGAATCCCATCTGTGCTCCTAAAAGATCGGGTTTGCCTCTCTAGAACAGTCATCATTTGAGTTGGGATGTTGCCAGACAGCCTAGAGGGTGCTCAATTGTTCATTTTGGCTTCTCCTATTTCAAGCCCAAGGCTTTAAGAAGTGAAAGCACCACTTAATCTCTTGTGAGACTTAGTGCCAGTGACAACTCACGTGGCTGGAGCAGAGAGCACACCCAGTAGGCTCAGCGAGTTCACCTCTGCTCTCAGAGCCAGCACTGCCCCTCAGGTGATGCCCTCCCACAGCACTTACCCTCCCACATCTGTCAACAGGATGCTGTAACCCCCCAGACATTCAAAAAACAAAATTACTTCTAAGATTTTCTGCAGCTGTTTCTGGTTTTCCACCACTATAACGTTGGCACTGCAGCTCTCTGCTACATAACGACAGGCTTCGGGAGAGTTTGTAGTGTAGATCCCAACAGCAAATCCCCTGCAAAGGAAGAAGGAAAAAACAAAACAGAAAAGCAAAACACAGAGTCAGAGGACAAGTGGAGTTGCTGGCAGAATTCAGACCATTTCAGAGGAAAAACTTTAGGAAGAATATCCCATAAAATGACAACAAAGAGTGGAGGGCTTAAGTCCAAGAGCAAAGATTCCGTCCTGGGGCATGGGAAATGTCAGAGTGGTGTGAGGGACCAAAATGTCTCATATGGAAGGCAGATATCAAAATCCAGCCCCGGGATTCTCTGGCATTTCCCACCATATTTTAATCACTGTGTACATAAGGATGCTTTTGGATTAACCTACTGTTCATCTGATTTTGAGAGAAGCAGCTGGCTAAAAAAAAACAAGTTAGTTTTTGTCTCATTAATTCATTATGAAATAGTTCAGGTTCTATCTGCCTTCATTAAATTAAAATATAAGCAGTTGGGTTCAGGGGTTTTGTTTGTTTGTTTTGTTGGGGGTTTTAATCAAAACCTGCTTGTCATGTGAATACTGGAATTACTCTCTGCCTGCCAAAGCAAAATGCATGGCAAGAAACAAAACTCTTACCCTGCAAGGATGGCTCCAATGTCAGCAATGAACCACTCTGCAGAATTAAATCCCAGGATGCCCACTCCATGGAAACGCTCCAGCCCCAGCTGTAAACAAGAGATGACATTACAGCAGTCTTGCTTTTCCTTTGGAGAAAGCTCAGAGTTCAGTTACAGACCTCTGCTATGAGCACAGCACTGAGGGAAGAGTTCATGTATTACACAGGGTAATTCCCACTGGAAAACTTCCCAGGAGCCAAGATGGAAGCAGTTAAACTTTCACATCATTGTCCCACTATGAGTGGGAAGGAAAATAGGGATTTGCTGAGGTCTGCACTTGGAATATAAACCTGCAATCCAGAGAGTCAGTTCCTTTGGGCTGGGAATCAGAAGGTGAGAGGTGAAGTCAGACAACACCTCCTGAGACATTTAGTACAAGTTGGATACGTCAGGTATCAATAACGGCCAGAGCAACAGCCTCCAGTGACAGCCAGAGGCACTTGGCTATGAATTTCCAGCTCTTGGAGTCCAAGTCTTTAACTTCCTCAGCCAGTCTCTGGTTTTGTCCCAGACTGGAAGATCCTACCATAGGAGTAAAACCTTAACTTAAGAGCTGGCCTTAACTTCAAGAGGTAAGACTTCACCACAACAGTATGAACACAGTGTTGGTTTCTCTCTCTGAGTGTCCTAATCCCAACAAGCACAAGCAAAAGGCTCAGCCAGCTGGGACAGTTAAGTCTGGTCTGTAAGCATCCCATTAAGTTTTTTTCCTAGAAAGATGAACATTTCCGTGCCTCTGGAGGGGCAGTGTCCAGGTTTGCCATATACTTCAAACACCTTGCTTTAAATGTTTTCTCACATGCTTTTTATTTTGGTTAAATGTGGAAGCAGCTTGCAAAAAAGTAAACAAAACCCCTGTGGGGTGTCCATGGCATGTTCAGGTACTTCCCTGCCACTGTAAGATTCACTTACACTCAGGGAATTTGCAGGTTTAAGATATAGTTGATTGCAGCTATTCCAGCACTTAAATGAGTGAACATTAAACTGACTTTTTACACAGTGGTACGACAAGGGGAACAGTTTTAAACTAAAAGAGGAGAGATTTGCCTCAGATATTGGGAAGGAATTGTTCCCTGGGAGGGTGGGGAGGCCCTGGCACAGGTTGCCCAGAGCAGCTGTGGCTGCCCCATCCCTGGAAGTGCCCAAGGCCAGGCTGGATGGGACTTGGAGCAGCCTGGGATAGTGGAAGGGGTCCCTGCCCATGGCAGGGAGTGGAATGGGATGAGCTTTAAGGTCCCTCCCACCCCAAGCCATGCTGATTTTAGGACTCTATGAATATGAACAAAGAGAACTCAACAAACATTTACCTTCAGAAAGCTTTTAGCTGCTTTCCAGCACTCATCGTAGTACGTCTTATATGTCAGCTTTATCCACTGGCCATCTTTTTTGGATGCAAGGGCATAATAGTCACTGTATTTATCAACACTTTCCTGGAAGAGCTGGTGCACAGTCTTTGGTGCCTCACTGCCTATGCCCTGTTCTTCCATCCTCAGCCTGACCTCTCCATCACGACGTGTTGTCCACACACTGGAGGCAGGAGGGGAGGAGGCTGCTTTGAAAGAAAAGTGTTCAGCATCTTACATTTAGAAATTTCTTGCTGCCATAACAGAAATAGAAACACAAGTATCAAGCATACAAAAGCAAATGCTGTTAGATCTCCCACATCCTTTTTTTGACCTTTTCTTCTTGGCAACTTTGCCATAGGCCCCCAGTATTTTAGACTGGAAGCCTCTGAAGCACTTTCAAATTTTGTTAAACATTTCCCACTTACATCCCCTCTAACCTGTTCTGCTGCCCTAAGGCTCCTGTAAGGTGAAAGCTTCCTGCATCTTATATGCTGCTATTTTTAATTCTTTTTCTTTTAAGGAGGACTGAAAGCAGGACATTGATCCCTGGTAGGTGAGCATCAGGCACTGACACTGCCTTTTTAATCCTTGAAGCACAGCTGTGCTTTAAAGTCTAAGTTCAAGACACTTCTGCACAGCCCATCCTGCAAGCTGAGCTGCTTCTGCCATCGTTATGGTTTGATAAATTCCTCTCTCATTGCAGTTATAATTTTCTGCACACCACAGTCACCAAACTTCCATCCACTCACCTTTGGGACCAACTGAGTTTCCCTGACTTCTCTCCATCTTGGAATCTGCCCCTGGCTCGCTGTTGTGTGGCTCAGCAGTTCTGCAAGGCAAAAGCAATTATCCCTGGATGAGCACACTGAGGGCTGCTGGACACCACGGGCAGGTTTGCTCCATCCCTTAATGTCGCTCAGTCCTTGGATGTCAAAGTGATTCCTGATGTTCTGCAGGTGACTTTATTAATTTACTGCCCTGCAGGGCTCCAGCAATGGAACAGGTCCCTCAGAGTGTGCAAGCTTTGCCTGTGCTGGTTTTGAACACATGAACGCTGCCCTAATTGCAGCTTTCGTTGCAGACGAGCTGCAGAAGAATCCATAAACGTCATCCCAAAACCAGCCATCATTTAATTCCTAGGGTCTGCTCCAGGTACCTGAAACAAAGAGTCTGTAGCTGGGAGGAGGAGGAGAAGGGGGGCAGGAAGGGACACATGGATCTGGAGCTCATCTCCTGTCTCCAATATGTGAGTCCAACAACAATAGGGAGGCCCCAGGGACACTCCTGAGTCACCCTCTGGAGAAATCCATGGAGATTTCCTGCTGAAGAGCAGGAAATTGATTTAACAGGAAATCTTAGGTACTCCTAATAAAGCCAGTGCATCAGGCGCCCACCAGATGCTTGTGAAGAAATGGAAACAGGCACATCCCTGTGCTCCTCCCAGCTGAGTGTCATCCCTTTCACTTTCAGCCCTGCAAGAGCTGGTGAAGCATCACTTGTCTGATTGTTCTTACTCCATCCCTGTCCAAGCCAGACTTTCTCACAGTCCTAAGTGATGAGGATAACAGATAATCAAGTCACATGTCCCACTTGAGAGCAGGAGTTGGAAGCCAGGCCCTGTGAGATTTGGGATTTGGTCCCAGAAGGACATCCCACTCTCCAGCCAGGCAGCTGGTGCTTGGTCCCCTGCCCTGGGCAATGCCCTGTCAGGACCATGGGTGTAGCACTGAGTTTTAGCTGACTCAAGATTTTACTCCAGAGACTCAAACTTTCCATCTTGCCCTGCCCTACCAGGGCCCTTTGTTTCAGGCCATCACAAAGGTGTTGTTTCTCCAGGCCAGTGTTTTCTTTTCCCCACAGCAACACCTGGCTGCAGCACCAGCTCCAGGGTCTTCTGGAAGGGCTGCAGGGCCCTGACATCACAATAACCCCAACAGTGCAGGGGCAGCTCTGGGCAAAAAGGAGCCCTGACTCTGCCCATCACAGGCAGCCCCCACCTGCACACAGGTGAGAGCTCCTCTGGTCCCACACAGACTCCTCAGACTAATCCAGGCAGGGCTCCCACTGAGTCCCACCTTTTATTCCCTTTCCACCAGAGCAGAGACAAGACAATTCAGCAGAGGCACTGTGTGAATTTCAGTGTAAGGGGGAAATCCTCTTCCCTCTGGTTTATGTTTACTCTGAATTTCTAGGGAACAGTCAACTATTACTGCTTTGGGCATAGGAGAAGATTTAAGGCACAAGGAAGATCTGACATGGCTGATCCCATGTCCTGTCCAAAAGCAGAACTGCTTCTCTGAACTAATCTGAAAGCCAGCAACCAGAGCTGAGTAAATAATTTCTTTTATTTCCCCCAGAGGGATTATGAGATGTTCCCTTCTATGTGTTCCCTCCTCATTATTGAGAACATTTTTCAGCACAAATTAATCCTCAGTTGCAATAGTTCTGCACCATTTCTCCACCAGCTTTTATGATCAAAGCATGCAAATGACCCAGTAATATGAGCAGAAAAGCCCCAGCTATTTCCCTCACAGTCAATCAAGTCATCTTTTTCTCCCCCTTACGACATGTAATTCAAAGCAGCCCGAAAAAAATTAGGTAAAGAGGTTTTAGTCAGCTAGATCCCATTATGCTGTGGTGAGATATAGACCCCTAAATACTAATCTAGTCTTTAGTCTGTAAATCTAAGCAGCCTCTTACCAGCAGGAGTTTGGTGGAGATCAGTGTAGGTACTGCAGTGCTCTATTCCCTACAGAGGCAAGGCTCTTCCAAAATAATTTAATTAATCAAAGTAAGCATGATAGAATACAAACTATATTTACAGGTCACAACAGGGTAAACAAAATCTTTAATTAGACAAACCTGGGTGAAGAGTTGAGCAGAACATCTTGCAGGGACACGTCGCCATTCTCTTGAGGAGCTGAATTACAATAAGCCACGGGGACTGGTTCTGCAAGTGCCATCCTTCCATCTGACTCACACAGCATTGTCCCTGCGAAAACAGGTTTTAAAAATTAAAATACGACCAAACGCTACAGTAAATCGGCCTCCACTGCTGCAGCTACGTGAGAGAGGCAACCCCAAAGAGGCACAACTCGAGCCTGCAGCATTTGAAGGAAATACGGGAAATTCTGACAGCGGCCACGCTCCGGTCATTGAAAAACCCCACAGCAAAACCAGCGTGGCACCCGCAGCTCCAAAGAGCACCACGAGCCACACAATTTCAATTCCACGCTCCCCTTGCCCCAAACGCTCCCGCCGGGCTCGCGGCCCCCCCCGCCCCGTGCTCCCTGCAGCCTCACAGCGCATCTCCGTCCCGCAGCCTCCCCTCCGCAGCCGCTCCGCACCGGCGCCGAGCCCGACGTGTAATATCCTTTATTTTTAAACTAGCGCCCAGGAGGCAGATCTGGAGCATCTTATGTCATGTGCTGCTGCCTTGCAATTGGAAGCGGCTCGTCACCCCACACCGCCGCCTCTTAAGGAGGCTCTGGCCCCACGCCTGCCCGCCAACCTCGGCACAGCGGGGCTTTCGGGTCCCTCTGGGGGGACACAGCCCCGGGACACCCCACATTTTACCGGTTCTCATAAAAATAAGCGTTTTGTGGCTGTTTGGTGGGGTTTTTGGTGGCTCCCACGCTGCTTTCAGCACTTTGTCTTGGGGGATTTCATCACCTAAACGAAGTGTTTCCTAAATGCTGATTTATTTAAGGTTTACATTCATCAAAAGCCTTTGATGCTTATGAGTTGCCAGGCTGAGCTTTAATTGTTTCAAGGGATTTCAAGCTGATTGCAGAGGAATCTCATTATCCTTGATCTCTCTAAGAGGTGGAGTTTAGGCTGCTATTTTGTACCTGCATCAGACAGACGCATTTAAATCGTGCGATGTGAGGAGCATGTTTGTCTCGATGAGGAGGGATGGGAGCGAAAGGAGAGAGTCCTTTTAGCTCACAAATCCGACCCAGCCACGCTGCAGCCTGTGCCGGGAGCGGAGAGAAAGCCACGCCAGCCCCAACTTAGGGACGTCCCCTCTTTCCGCTTACTCATCTGCGCAAGGACACGTTGCTGCTCACGCCACGCTCTGCTACAGCCTGCGATTCACCGCGCCAAAAATAGTTTAATTCACGAGCAGCTGAGTGAGGGAAGTCTGTAAAAACCCCCCATCTCTGAAACACCGAGATAACCGGCGGACCCCGTTCCGGGCTGAAACACCAGGGCGGTTTATTCAGCGGGGTTTATTGGGAGCTGTGAGAAGAGGGGCTGCTATCTCTGCGGAGCAGCCACTCGGACCTGCCCTACGTGGAGCAGCTCCCTGCCCAGCCCGGAGGAGCTCAAACCCACGCGTGGCAGAGCACACGGGTCCCAGCCCGCGCGGTGCCGCCCGAGCTGTCCCCACGGCCTCTCTTGCTCAAGGAGAAGCCGAGCAGAGCCCCCGAGGGTCGAACCGCAGCAGTTGCCGTCACTCCTGACCCCCTTTCGCAACGCCGCTCCCACTTTCCTGCCCAGCACCCCACAACGAGGGGTTCAGGGCTCCCCAGCGTCCCTGAGGGAAGCTTTGGCCTCTGCGCTAATTACAGCGTTTCTCTTGCCAACTCTGCTTTAATGCAGCAACGAAGTTTCAAGAGAAAGGGTGGAGGTGTTCTCACTCCAGCTGGGAATCATTGAATCCCAGAATGGTTTGGGTTGGAAGGGACCTTAAGGATCATCCAGTCCCGTCCTCTGCTGTAGGCAGTGGCACCTTCCACTATCCCAGGTGGCTCTAAGCCCCGTCCAACCTGGCCTTGGGCACTTCCAGGGATGGGGCAGCCACAGCTGCTCTGGGCAACCTGTGCCAGGGCNGAGGTGTTCTCACTCCAGCTGGGAATCATTGAATCCCAGAATGGTTTGGGTTGGAAGGGACCTTAAGGATCATCCAGTCCCGTCCTCTGCTGTAGGCAGTGGCACCTTCCACTATCCCAGGTGGCTCTAAGCCCCGTCCAACCTGGCCTTGGGCACTTCCAGGGATGGGGCAGCCACAGCTGCTCTGGGCAACCTGTGCCAGGGCCTCACCGCCCTCACAGGGAAGAACTTCCTACTAATATTTAACCTAACCCTGCCCTGTGCCAGGGGGAAGCCATTGCCTCTCGTTTTGGCACTCCAGGCCCTTTTAAACAGTCTCTCTCTCTCTCTCCATCTTTCTTGCAGATTCCCTTCAGGTCCTGGAAGGCCACAATTAGGTCACCCCAAAGCTTCCCTTCTCTAGGCTGAACAATCCCAATTCTCTCAGCCTTTCTTCCTAGCAGATCTGCTCCATCCCTCTGAATTCCATCTCCATGGTAGGCTGCACGTTTCTGCATCACCCTCAGTCAGCCAAGAGGAAAAAGCTCTTCCCAGAGGAGACCATCCATGTGTTCTGCCCTCGCTGTGCACAACCCTGACCATGCGGTGGCCCGTGGTGGGTGCTCAGTGCCCAGGTGTGGCACAATTCGAGGACACGAGGCTGCACAACTTGAGAAAGCCCAGGAAGGACATCACTGCCAGCATCACATCCAGCGGGATGGGCTCTTCAAGGAGGATGTGGATGTTGATGCCACGTGGCCCTCAGCACCTGGAGGGCAGCAGCAGAACTTCCGGAGTGCCCGGGTACACCTGCACCATGAACTGAAGTGCCACCTCATTGCGCAGGTTTCCTTGTGAACACAGGGATCCCAAACCAGCCATGCATTTTTTCCAACAAATTCAGGTTAGGAGCAAGTATTTCCCAACATATACAGACTGTCCCTAGCTCTGCTCAGCTCTGCACCTTGGCCCTTCCCTCCCGGATGCTTAGTTACAAACACAGCCCCTGGAAAACGCTCGTGTTCCAGGGCTGGAAGGGGATGATCTTTAAGGTCCTTTCCAACCCAAACCATTCCATGACTCACCAGAGCCATGTGTAACTCTTGGGGCAGCTCACCAGGACAGGATCACAAATGCTCCTCTCCCACCCCACGCTGTTCCCTGAGGAATTAACACACCGTGGTGTGCCACAAATATTTGGGAACATGGGGAACACACACCCAAACAAAAACCTGCAGAAAGAAACCTCCCTTTTAATTAAGCCTGGGTGACTCCTTAAATAATTTAAATAAAAACGTGTTTTGCTTTGAGGGAGCACTGTGACCCAGAAGAACTGGAAGTTGAGAGATTTCATTGGAACCACCATGGGGCTTCACTGAGAAAACAGAATAAAGGTCTGAGGACGTGCAAACTCGTGACAGTCAATGGAGCAGGAGCAGAGGTTTCATTTATAACAGACTTTGGACACACCTCTACCTAAAATACACATAGAGCTTCAATAATATCAGTTCAAATTCAAATTACCGAGCACGTTATCAGCCACTCGACATTTTCCAGCACAGCCCACTCGGCTTCCTGTGGCTGATTTCTTTTAACTGGTGAAGGTGCCACATCCGCTCTGCTCCAGCGCTCGCTGTCCAGAGCGGCTTCGGGCCATTGCCACAGTACCTCGCTGCCTTTCCACATCCCCACCAAAACTGAAACTTGGGCCTTTTTAGTCCCTTTGTTCCCTTTAATGATTTACTAAGTGAAGAAACAAAAGCTGACCAACCCCCTCCTCTTCCTCTTAGATAAATTCCATTTTTAACAGAGGCGGTGATAGAAGCTTCCTGAGCACTAAAGGTTTTGTCCTCGGCAGCACCATTGACCACAGGTCCTGGGCAATTACCCGATGCCCTCGTGGTGCTGGAGTGGAGAAAACACGAGGAAAAGTAACTGGAGGAAAAGTAACTCCAACCTCTGTAAGGAGGATGAGTGACTGTCACAACTGCAGGCAGGCACCCGACTCAAACACAGCGCCTTCAGAGCATTTTGGCTGAAGAAAGCTGCCCTCTGCCCACTGCTTGGTCAGCCAGAGCCAGCTCCTCGGTCACGTAGACAACCACAGAACCCCGAACTTCACGCAGATTGCTTCTCCAGGGCACCGGGACATTTTAGGTGAATTCCCCAGCAATGTGACTCACCCGGAGGCTGTGCTGAGCTTCTCTTTCCTAAACTGCTGCTTCACAACATCATCCGCACAGGGGCCGGAGCGGGGAAATCCCCTCCCGCCGGGCAGGAAAACACAGGGTTGTGTTTCCAGAGGCACCACCTGCGGTCCTGCTGGCTCCCACACTTGGCTTTGTGTCCGCTGGGAGACGGCACAGGAACATCCAGGAGCTCCTGGGTCACCTCAGAGCATCCCAAACTCTCAGGTCACTCATGGAGCACCGCAAATTCCCGGATCACTTCAAAGCATCCCAAGCTCTCAGGTCACCTCATAGGGCACCCCAAAGTCTCAGAGCATCCCTGATCTTCCAGGTCACCTCACGGAGCATCCCCAAACTCTCAGGTCACTCATGGAGCATCTCCAAGCTCTCCGGTCACCTCAGAGCATCCCAAACTCCCAAGTCACTTCATGGAGCTTCCCCAAACTCTCAGGTCACACTCACAGAGCATCCCAAGTTCCCAGGTCACTTCGGAGCACCCCAAACTCTCAAGTCACTCATGGAGCATCTACAATCACTCAGGTCACCTCAGAGTATCCTAGACTCTCAGGTCACCCTCACAGAGCATCCCAAGCTCCCAGGTCACCTCAGAGCATCCCAAGCTCCCAGGTCACCTCACGGTCCCTCATGATGGGTACCTGGACAGCACAGGGGAAGGGGTGGAACTTCTCAGACCATCCTCTGCCTCAGCCCACGGCGCTGCTGCCCTGACCAGGGCTGACGGCGAGTCCTTCCCAGCCCACTCTGCGTTCATTTATCCAAAACCCACAAGAATTTGCCCCTCGCTGCCCAGACACCCCCCCGCCAAAAGGACATCACGAGAAGCATCTGCCGGGATGGTGAATCCCGCAGCGAAACCCCCGCGACAGGCGGGCATCCCACGCACACAGCAGGTCCCACAGGGGGTTCTGCGGAGCTGGGACCCCTCTCCCTCCCTCAGCCCGGGCCGGGGTCGGGCTTTAGGACCGCGCGTTACCTCAGGCCCCGGCGGGCGCGCGCGGCCCCTCAGCGGCTCCCGCGCGCCGCCGGGCGGGGCCCTTTAGAGCGCTCGCGGCACGGGGGGCGTGGCCACAGCCCCCGTTGGGACATCCCATTGGACGAGACGGCGGTGGGCAGAGCTGAAGCCACGCCCCCGGCGCTCGTGAGGGGCGCACGGCCGCGCGATTGGAGGAGGCAGCTGTCAATCACGGCGAGACCACGCCCTCCCTTTGGCGCGGGTTACGCGCGGTCAATGCCCGCGCCGTGTCTGGGACACCGGGAATGGGCCGCTCCGGGACACCGGGAATCGGCTCTTCCCGGGCAGGGACACAGCCCAACCGCTGGCTCAGGCCGTGCTGGAACAGCCCGAGGCTCTGGAACACCTGGAGCGCTTTGGTGGTGTGGGAAAACGCAGCAGAGGTTTTCTGGGAAGGGAGGAAAATAGTTCAAATCGAAGTGGGTTTTTCCCTGAAACGAAGTAAGGTTAAGGGCGAGATGCAATAGGACAAGAGGAAACGGCCTCAAGTTGTGCCAGGGGAGGTTTAGATCGGACACAAGGGAAAATTTCTTGATGGAAAGGGGCGTAAATCGTTGGAACAGGCTGTGCAGGGCAGTGGTGGAGTCACAATCCCTGGAAGTGTTCAAAAAACATGTGGATGTGCCACGTGGGGACATGGGTCAGTGGTGACCACAGCAGTGCTGGGTTGGCAGTTGGACTTGATGGTCTTAGAGGTCCTTTCCAGCCTTACTGATTCTGTGAAGAAGGATTTTCACGTGGGACCCCTGAGCGACCACAACCCTTTGACCAAATGAAGCAGGAGATGGTTCATGCAGAAGCTCTTGGGCCATTCTGGACAGGGCAAGGTGTAAAATGTTTTAACCACAGTTGGAGGGGAATGGTCCTACCTGGAGCCCCTGGCAGGAAGCTCCAGGGAAGACTCCAGGTGGGCTTTTAGGTTTAGGGATACAGGGATCTGAGGCCGGCTGTACTCCAGGAAGGAGCAGTGTGGAGGCTGGCAGAGCACAGCCCTGAACAAACCAGCCCCGTGCTGGTGTTTTCCAGCCAGCACAAACAAAGAACGCGGGCTGGACCTGCTGAGCAGCACCACGGGCACAAGCATTGGGCACTTCTGGCAGACCGAGGTAGAACCTGTGGTCTCGTGGCAGCTCCACCATCTCCTGCCCTCCCTGGGTCTTGCTTCTTTAAGCTGGAGTCCATATTCGTTTATTAATTTACTTTTAAGGGTTATGATCAGGTGGATCCACATCACTGTTCTCAGTTGTTCCTGGCTGATAAAGCTGCAGAAAAGCCAGGATTTTGTTTATCCTGTCAGGAAAACAGCTGTATCTGTGAAATGAATTATTGCTGCTGTTTTGCTGCTGCAGACCAAGAATTCCAAAGCATTGGTTTTTTTCCTGCGAATTCCTCTCTCTCCCCTCCCACCGCCCAGAGACATTCCCCACGCACCCAGGGAGGGGAGGGGATGGCTCACACCATTCAGCTGATGAGCAAACCTAAGGAATACGTAATTTGGGAAGCTCCTGCCAGAAGGTCAGGCTGCAGCTGGAGCAGCAGCAGGTCCATGGGACCTGGGGATATCCTGGGGATATTGCAGCTGCAAAACAGCATCAGCACAGGGAGACAGGGATGCCAAGGCAGCCTCAGGAGCCTTGCACTGTCACCTGGCCCAGGCACCCCCCAGTTCTTGCTGTGTCTTGCTGTTTCCATCTCCTGCACTCTGAGCCTTCCCTTGCAGCTCAGTGTTCTCACCTCTCCCCAGCTCTCCCACCTCCTCTCTGCAGCCCCTCCAACGTGGCTCTGTTCCTATTCAGATAGCAAATTTATTTTGAAGAGCAAAACAGCAGCCTGAAAGTTGGTGAGATCTGCAAAATTCACAGGCTCCTGCCCCTCGTGCTCCAGCCTGCCCTGGTCCTGAGCCAGTGCCTGCTGTGCTGACGAGGGGCACGTAACTCCCAGTGAACCAAGAAGGGCTCCGGGGGCACAGCCCAAAGGTTAACTGAAGTGCCAGGAGCCGCCACTTCTATTTTTGGCCGTTCCCTGAGCCAACAAACAACCTGGGGCCAGCTGCTTTTTTTGTGCTCCCCGTGTCCTTGTCCATCAAAGTGAGGTTGCATCACTCCCAGGGCAGATACCGTGGTGTTTGCTCAACCCCTGCTGGTTCTGGGGCCAAAGGGGACCACGTGGATGGTGAAGGACCGGGTGAGAGCAGAGAGGAGCCCACGTGGCCCTCGGGCACCCCTGCCACAGGCAGGAGAGGGGATGATACCTCTTTCATATCGAAAGTACATTATTATTGATTGGTAATCAATAGCAGCACAGCCCTGTGTAAACAAATGTGGAGTTGTTAAGCTTGGAAGAGCAAGTGCACCAGAGCGAGAGGATCTCTGGTCAAACAGCACCTTTGCTGCCTCTGTATTTAGTAGGAATTAACTCCTGTGGAGCCACAGGGTTCTCCCTGTGGAGAGTGGAGCAGAGTGGCCCAAGCAGCTCCAGGACAGTGAAGGAACCAGGACCGGGACAGGCTGAGGTGACCCATGGGAGAGAGAAGAGAAGAGAAGAGAAGAGAAGAGAAGAGAAGAGAAGAGAAGAGAAGAGAAGAGAAGAGAAGAGAAGAGAAGAGAAGAGGAGAATGAGGGAGGATCCCATCAATCCATACAAATATCTCCAAGGGGTGCCAGAGGATGGTGCCAGACTCCGCTCAGTGGTGCCCAGCGACAGGACAAGGAGCAATGGCCATAAATTAAAGCACAAGAAGTTCCACCTCAACATGAGGAAGAACTTTACACTGAGGGTGGCAGAGCCCTGGAACAGCTGCCCAGGGAGGATGTGGATCCTCCCTCTCTGGAGACATTCCAGCCTCACCTGGATGCGTTCCTGTGTCACCTGCTCCAGGTGACCCTGCCTTGGTTGGACTGGGTCATCTCTTGTGACACAAGCTGGGGAGAGAGGAGGTGGCTGCAGGTTAAGCAGCCTCGAGCTCTGCTGATAACAGAGGCTCAGCCTCAAAGAGAGGATCAAAACCTGCATGGAATCCATTTTGTTCCTGCTGGTAAATTTGTGGTGAGAACACACATAAAACCTTCGGGCAATGGTCTGCTTGGGTCACTCCCAGCAGTGTCTGGGCTGCCTGTGCCTGGGGTAAAAATCACTTTTTCGCAAGTATAGACACACTCTCTGGGGGGATTTAAAAGATGTGTACACGTGGCATTTAGGGATGTGGTTAAGTGGTGGGCTTGGCAGTGTCAGGTTATTGGCCTTGATGATCTTAAGGGTCTTTTCCAACCTAAATAATTCCACCATGCCTTCATGTTTCTGCCTCACCGTGACATTTCCAGGTATTTCACACTACTGAGGCTGAGGGAGATGCCAGCAGGGACAGAGCTGTCCCTCACAGGACAAGAGCACCAGGATAGGAGCAAAGGGCCAGGATAAATGCAGGTTGGGGCCGTGGGATTTCAGGCTTGTGCATTCCAAACCACTTCACTGAGGGTAGGAACTCTGGTGGTGACACATGGGCTGGCTGCTGCTGAGAGCTGTGTTGTTCTTCACCCCAGCCACAGCTTTCCTGTGCCCTACAGGACATCACCCCAGTGAAATTTTCATTTTTGAGTTCTTTTCTCTCCTACCACAAGCAAAGCATCATCTCTTTGTGCAGCAGAGGACACAGAGCGTGGAAATCAGTTTCTTCTTCAGCTTAACTGTTCCTCACACAGAACAAGCCCTGTCTGCCCATCTGAATTGTCCAACAGAGTTTACATAACTTTCACTTTTATCACCAGCCCTGGCACTGGACCTGGGAGCTGATCTGGGCCAGGATTCCTCTGATAACACTCCCAAACTCCCAGCTCCAGAGTCGCTGGTGGCAAGTGACTCAACCTCAGGACGTTGACTTGGAAGATAAGGGGGTGTGGGGGGCAATAAACTATTTCGGCAATTTCCGCTTGAAGCTGAACACGAGGAGAACATGAATGTGCTGAGGAAAAGGGCTGGAAAACACGTGGTCACAGGAAGAGTCTGTTGACACCACAATCGTTTCTAGATTTAAACTGGTCACGGTGTTCTTCCCATCAGGGACTTGCAACATCTTTCTGGTCACGTGCAAGGGTCTCCAGCAAACAGGTGTGGGCAAAAAATGGAAAAAAAATCCAACAAACCAAAGCCCAAAAAGCTCACAGACACAAAAAGACACACACACACATTAAAATCTCCACCAAATTATGCTCTAGATTAATATCCAACTCTCCACTGTTGTAAAACAAAGCCAAGGAGTCGTCACCGGGACACAGCAGCTGATAACTGACCTTTATCTGCCTCTGTCTGTGATTAAACGGCTGCAATTCTCATAAATAAAACAGGGCAAAAACTCTCTTTACCCTGCCTGACACAGGCATAAAGTCCTTCTTAATTTTTTGTACTACTCCCTGAAAACTGCACGCTCGTGGGTTTTGAAACAACACGGAACGGGCAGAGGCTGCCCGTGGTTTATGCAATATGCAAAGTGCAGTACGTGGGATACATATTTATAAAGCATGAAAAGCAGGGGAAAATCGGGATTTTTTTTTTTTTGCTTGTGTAATAATTGAGTTTGATGTTAGATATCGCCTCACTTCGGAGGTCAGGCCTATATCCTCTGAGCCTTAAAGCTAAACCCAAATTGCAACGCTTTCTATGCCCACAGGTAACTCCACTTTTGGAAAAAAAAATGCCCTGGGAAGCCATTTGCTCTAAAATGAGATGGATACAGAAGCTGTATGCAGAAGAATTGTTTCCAGCAGCTCAGCAAAAAATCCAGTTGCACCTCCAGAACTTCGATAAAAACGGATTTATGCCTTTATCTCTCCCTGCTGGAAGCCCAGAGCGGCGGGATGCTCCCCCAGCCCCGAGCCAAGGGGCTTTGTGGCAGTGGTGTCACAACGTTGAGCAGGCAGAACAAGGCTGTGCCCTGCCTGCCCTTCCCATCTGAGCTGTGGTGTAACCAGGAAAGGGATGAATGTGTAACCAGAGCCGGAGACAGCGACACGGAAACGTCTCTTGGTGACACGGCGTGGGACAACACAGGCTGACAGGTTGCTGATGGTGGTTGACTGAGCTGGAGTGAGGTGCAAGACCTCTGCACCCGCCATTCAGCCCGAAATGTTAATTATCCACGGGGCCACTTAATAATTTTCTGTGGTTTTTAAGCATGAACTCACCGGAGTAAAAGAGTTACAGAGAATGTCGAAGTTCCCTGTGCCAACAAGCTGAACCTTTCTGCTTAATACTCAGATTCCAAGGTGGCCAAGAAGACCAGTGGCATCCTGGCTGGTACCAGGGGCCAGCAGGAGTGGGGCAGTGACTGTCCCTCCCCTGTGCTGGGCACTGCTGGGGTCACACCTCAAACCCTGGGTTGTTTCGGGCCCCTCATGACAAGAAGGACATTGAGCATGTCCAGGGAAGGGAACAGAGCTGGGGAAGGGTCTGAGGAGCAGCAGAGAAGGTTCTCTCCAGGTGCCTCAGGGGCTCTTCTTCACTCCCATGCAGGTGCTGAAGGTGCCACCACTTTGTGCTTTGTTGGTTTGGTGACCCCTTCCCGTCACCTCAGCCAGGCTTCGATCCCGTCCCCCACCTCCTCCCAGGCTCCTGCTCACTCTGTAAGTCACCTGGGATGTGAGAGGAGCCTCACTCTAACTCTTTCCTCCCTGGAAAACTCGTGCAGAAATTCCATCTAAACCCTGCACCGGGGCTGCTCAGTCCCCGAGGGTTGAACCCCGCAGATGTCGCCTCCGTGCAGGAGCTGCGTCGACAGAAGCTGCGTGGATTTAATCACATCAGTGTGACCACACTCCATCACATCCAAGCTGTGGGCTCATCCTCCTCCAGCTCCCGTGGGCCCTGGGAGGCTGCAGCTCCCTGCAGGGAGTGGCACACAAAAACCCCACAGTTTTTTTGTGTTTTTCCATGACTGTACCCCGTGGTCTTTTGCAGAATTTCCAGGCGGCTACGGCCAAGCCAAACAGATAAAAACTCCAGAGAAATGCTTGGTTCTTTAAATCTCCCGCAAGGAAATTTCCAGGGTGGGGGCAAGAGAGCATTTGGGGTTTTAGCTGTGCTAAAAACTTGTCAGGGGGAAGACACGAGGTTGGGAAGAGTGACCTTTTGAAATCCCACGCTGTGCAGGGAAGCCTTTGCCAGGGATTGTTGGGATTCCTGCTGCCGCCCGAGGGAGACAGGAATAAGAGCACGGGAAGGGCTGCACACCCTCTCTTCTTTCTCCACCTTCAGCTCTCACCTGTTTGCTTTCAGATTGAGGAAAACAATGCTCTGGGCCACTGCCAGGACAGGACAGAGCATCCTGTAACTCTGGAGCAGCCACAGCCTGGATTTCATTTTCATTTTCCTGCTGGAGAGGAGGACGGGGTACGGTGCCACCGGGAAATTCCAGCACTGGCACAGCCACACTCAGCGGATTTATCCCCTCAAGCCCAGCCAGAAGCACTGAAGAACGTTGTTGTCTGACCAGCAGCAAGGTCAGAGGTTTGTGGTGCAGAAAACACAGTCCTGGGGCCGTGGCTGGAGCAGGATCTCACCCGGGGTTGTCAATCCATGGCCATTGAAGGGATGTGGCAGCTCCACGCGGGAAAAGCTGCAGTTTCCTCGGAAATAGCTGGAATGGAGACTGAATCTGTTCCAAAGTGCATCCCTTGAGGGACTCCCTGCCTACAACACCAGAGCCTGTCCCACGTGCGCCACAACTTAAAATGATGGTGGAGTTTAATTTTATCACTGATGTTTTAAAGAAAAATCCGTTACGAGTTTAGATGATCCTCATAACTCGCACGGGATGGTGCTGTTGATCCTGTGGGAGAGGGGACACGGTTCTGGCTCTGGATATTTTGCACCAGATGGACTGAGCTCGCTCAGCAGCAAAACACAGCGCGGAGAGAATCCCAGAACCCCAGAATCATTAGGGTTGGAAAACACCTCCAAGGATGGGGGGAACCTGATACAGGAATGTCCCACATAGGAAAATGCTGTGTGGGTTGGTACCTGTGTAGGAATAGGGAATCTCCCACTTAAAACAAGCAAACTTTTTTTAAAGCAAAAATCCCAACAGCAATATTTTTGTTTCTTTTGGTTTTAATCCTCTGGGAATTTTTTTCATTCAGGAAACAATTCAAAGGAATTCAAGTTTCATTTTGGGTTTCGTTACCAGCTCCCAAAACCAGAATATTTTTCATGGATAAACATGAGATTTCAAAGTATCCTACTACATTTGCAAGGAATTTGCTTCCATCAAAAGGCTGGTTGTTGACAAAATCTCCCTTTAGTAAAATGAAGTTAATTGATCAGATCCTTTGAACGGGATTGGATTTGAGCTGAATTCCAGTTTGCTTTGAGGAACGTGCCCTCCTGTGGGTATCAGAGACAGCTGCAGCAAACTGCTGCTCTGGGAGAAAAGGGAAGAGAAAAATCAAACTTCTCCTTCTTTACCAACAACTTTCTTAAACTCACTTCCCCCAGACCCCGGTACCGTACCAGAGGGGTGAGATCTGGCTTGTGGACAGGCTGGAAGAAACAAGGGAAAAATTAATTCCAGCGATCAGCTCGGCACAAGAGGTGGCAGACGGGTCCCTAATTAAAAATAACAGCGCTGGGGTGACTCCCCAGGATCCCGGGAGGGACCTGGCTGAATTCCACGGGCTGCAGGGCTTTCTCAGAGGTGTTGTGCTGGGCTTTATCAAGAATTTTCAAGCGTTATCAAGTGTTCAAAGATATGTGGCTGTGGCACGTGGGGACCTGGTTAATGGTGGCCTTGGGTGTGATGATCTTAGAGGGCTTTTCCAGCCTTAACCATTCCGTGTTTCTCTGAACTTCAGGATGTCGTTGGCAGGATAAAACAACAACAACCTGTGCTTCGGGTTTCACACCATAATTGACAGTTTGGAAAGAACGAGAGCACATCCAAATGTGTTTTGCATTCCTTTTCCAGAGGAGCAGATGCTGTTCAGTGGGGAATTGTGCCTAAAAATTAAGGTGGTAACAGAGCTGCAACAACAATTGTAGGGGATATTAAAGGGGGGAAGAGGACTGCAGGCACCTCTGAAGGATTTCATTCAGCTCTTGGTAAATTTGAGTGATGACTCAAGATCAACATGATGCAATTTCAGTGTGGCCAAACGCAACGCACGGCGCTCAAGCTGGAATAAGTGACCACAGGATAAAAAAATAGCTGTTTCTGGAGTGTTTTTTAGGAAAGGCCTGGATTTTTCTGGCAGGAAAACCAGAGGTTTGCTCGATTTGTAAAACAAGAGATGGAGGGAAGGAATGAGAACAACCTTCAAGCACATCAGAGGGAGTTTTTAAGGAAAATATATTAATCTGGTCTCAGTTTCCAGGGGTAAAGGTGGGTACACCTCTATTTTCTATTATCTATTTTCTATTTTACTGAATGTTTCTCTCACCTAAAAGTTGTTCTTTTTTTAAATAACCATGGCTTAAGCATCTACAACCCATAAAGAATGCAAGTTTTTATTCTTTGGAGCTTCTCGTGGTGATCAGACACACAACTCCACGAATTGTTCCAGCATAATTCTCATGGAAATCTCTCAAAAGCAGGAACAGCAACCCCAAATTGGCAGATGGACCACACGCTTAACCAGGCTCTCCAATTTAATTGCCTCACTCGGGCGCTTTGCCTCCGTCTCTTCCTTTTCCAGTGACTCCTTTCCCGATGTGTTGGGTAAGGAAGGCAATAATCCCGTGGTGTTTGGAGCGGGCTGTGTTATTGGAGTCTCCATGGGTACAAATTCCACACACTTCCTTGGCCGGGGCTGGGACATACTTTTCGGAAAACGTTACAGAAAAAAATACATCATAAAAAAGCTTTTTTTTTTCTTGCACGTCAATAAGGTGATCCTGGAAATCGCGAAGTTCCTGACGGGGATTTTTCAGAGCAATTGGGAAGCCACTCGTGGCGATTCTGCCGAGTTTAACCAAGGGGGAAAAACCCGTAAAAACCCCACAAACAGAGGTATTTCGTAAAGCTTTATAAAAAATGCTGCTTTCCTTGGCAGCACCTGCCTTCAAAAAACTCAAGAATGATCTGGAGCCCGTGTTGGGTTTCATTGACAAAATAAAACAGGAGAGGATGTGGGGAGCAGAGCACCGTCCAAACTGGCCTCGGACACTTCCAGGGATCCAGGGCCAGCCACAACTTCCACGGGCAACCTGTGCCAGGGCATCCCCACCCTCACAGGGAACAAATCCTTTCCCAAATCCCATCTAACCCTGCCCTCTGGCAGTGGGAAGCCATTCCCTGCGTCCTGTCCCTCCATCCCTTGTCCCAAATCCCTCTCCAGCTCTCCTGGAGCCCCTTTAGGCACTGGCAGGGGCTCTGAGGTCTCCCTGGATCCTTCTCCTCTCCAGGTGAACACCCCCAGCTCTCCCAGCCTGGCTCCAGAGCAGAGGGGCTCCAGGCTTGGAGCATCTCCGTGGCCTCCTCTGGACTCTCTCCAGCAGCTCCACGTCCTTGTGTCGCTGTCCCCGCGCCGGGCTCGCTCCCTTTGCCACCAGCCGGGCGATTTCGTGCCGCGGGGCGATGCTGCCGCTTCTCCCCTCCCGCACCGCATCCCCCCGGGAACTCCGGCTCCTCATTCCAGCCTGGGAAGCAGCAGCGCGCGCCGGGCACGGGGGAGGAGCGCAGGAATTCGCGGATATTCCCCCCGATTCGCACCAAATCCCCGCTTCCCCCATCCCCCGCCCCCCGCGTTGTTGTCGGTGACGTCACGCCCCGTCGCCACGACAACGGCTTGATGTCACTCGGAGGG
>VZRJ01004784.1:571349-582810 GCA_013397565.1 Ptilonorhynchus violaceus | reverse complement strand
AGCCCGCAAGTGCCCGGTGAGGGTCGGGAGGGGGCACAGGGCAGCCGCTCCGCTGAGTCCGGAACCGGCAGCGCTTCGTGCTGGCCCCGTCCCTCTCTCCGTGTTCTCCCCGTCCCTCTCTCTGTGTTCTCCCCGTTCCCTTTTCCGTGCCGTCCCCGTCCCCCTCTCTCCGTGCTGTCCCTATCGCCCGTTCCGTGTTGTCCCCGTCCCTCTCCCTGTGCTGTCCCCGTCCCTCTCTCCGTGCTGCCTCTGTCCCCCGTTCCGTGCTGTCCCCGTCCCCCCCGAGCGCTCCTCCTCCTCTTTGGGGGTGGAGGGAGGTGGTTTCAACTCCAGCTCATCCCTGGAGTTTGCCGGAGCTCGGAGATCCCAGCGCTCGCTTTCGTGTCGGTCTTAGAAACGAGGGAAAATCGCAGCGAGACCTATTTGCGAGCATCTGCCGCCTGCTCTTGCCTTGGTTTCTGCTGTTTGTTCTGAATAAAGTGTGTTGTGAAACAAGATTCATCTCCTCTTAGAGTGGGATTTTGTGGACGTGCCTGTTTCAAGTGTGAGTTCCCGCTGCCTGATTAAATCTTTCCGTTCTTTTAGCTTAGCTAGCGCTCCGGAGCCTTTATTTTGGTTTTGCTATTGAAAGAGGCGTGCCTTACTAATTAAAGAGCAGAATAAATAATAATTTTATTAGATATTATTAAATCTACTTTACGTTTTTGCCTTTGGAATATCCTTAAACTGAGGGTTTAACTGGTAGTTAAACTGAGAGATCAGCTTTGGAGTAATTTAGTGAAGGCTTTTTTTAATCTGCTTCTGCCCAAACTTTTCAACTCTATCTTGGTTACAAATCATTTGAGAATAGAGAGTAATGGCTGGCTTAGAAAAAAGAAAAAAGTCAGTCTCAAAATACCGACCTTAAGCTCCTGGACTTCCCTCTCTGCCTCTGCTGTTTCACTTTTCGGTCTGAGTTTGCCCCAGTCAGTTTAGGATCGGTTCAGTCTCGGGTTTTATTTTAAAGTGACACGTTTAGTAGAAGGTGGTCTGTGCAAGGGGAGGCATTTGGGGAGCTTCTTTCATGGTTCAGGATGGGTTGAATCAGCCTCTGACTGTATGTGCTGAGAGACTTTGGGATGAGCAAAGTTTGACTTCTGGATGGCTGGAGTCAGGTGAGGAAAAACCCCCGAGGCAGGACCTTGTAGGACTTTGTAGGGCCAACCTGTGGGTGTCGGATACCTGAAAATCTTAGTTCGTGTTTTAAAAAAACCCGACACGTCCAGCTGGGTCTTTACCTCTCAGTGGTGCTGTCCCGAGGGATGGGAAATACATAGGAGTTTTGTGAGCTGTGTTGCATTTGCCTTGGGGTTGTACAGCTGTGGGCACGCTCTGGGGATTTGTTGTTTCAAGCCATTGGAGTTCGTGTTCCCAAAGCTGTTCCCGTAACAGTGAGGTTTGGAAATGCTCATCTTTTAATCTGGGAATCTGGGTTCTCAGGTAACAACAGGTTCTTGGCCTGAAGGCTGAAAGCACAGACAGAAGTGAGGGGTTGACAGCTGGAATTTCTTTGTCCCTGCTTGCTTTCTGCAGAACAGGAATGATCCCAGTGCATCTGTGGATGGGGATAGGAGCATCCACTGCCACAGAGGACAGCCAGAGCCAGGTCCCACAGACAGTCCCAGCTTTACATCTCCCTGCTGTGCCATTTGCATCTCCTGAATTCCTCTCACAGTAGCGTGTCCCGGTCCTGGGGCCCCGTGTGCCAGCCCTGTTCCCTGTGGAAGGGTCCAAGCTGGTGGGAAATCCCAACGCTGTGCCACAGCACCCGGAGAGGGGGTGAGACCTGCAGGCAACACCCCGGGGCCGTGGCCCAGGGCAGCAGATTCTTCTCCCTTGGCATCAGATCTGCCCTCTCAGAGAGGGGTTTGGTGGTTTGGCATATAAATTTGTGGGATTGCTGTATAAATTTGTGGGATTGCCTTATCAATTTGTAGATTTGGCCTGTAAATGGAGGCCCCTCCTTCAAGGGACTTGGCACCACGTGTCCCGTTGAGCCCCCACAGCCAGGCTGGGAGGGAGGAATGGGATCATCCATTCAAGATTTAAGGCTGAGTGTGGTCTAGAGAGAGTTGCTGTTAAGTTGTGTGTTATGGACATGAAGGTACATCAGAAATACACTTTCTGTGTCCTTTTGTGTGTATAAACACGATCAGACCCATCCCTGGAAGTATCCAAGGCCAGGCTGGACAGGGCTTGGGGCAGCCTGGGATAGTGGAAGGTGTCCCTGCCAATGCAGGGGTGGAACAAGGTGGGATTCCAGGTCCCTTCCCACCTAACCTGTTCTGCGATCCCACAATCATTGAGCAGCCAGCGCCTCTGATGACACAACTGCTGTCGTGTGTCCTGGCTTTTTGGGGGGGGAATCTTTCACCGCCACTCCAAGTCCCCCCTGTGCTTTCTGTCACAAAATAACCGGGGGGCTGCCATAAATGCAGTCAGCGCCTGCTTCACGAGCGCGGCTCTTCCCAGCTCCGTGGCAGAATAGACGGCGCCAGTCATTGTCTTTAAATAGTCCCCTGCTTGTAACACCTCGGAGCATCGGCAGCTGCCACGTTTAATCACAACTCGTTCTCCCAGCTCCCGCAGGCCTGTAAGCAGAGCTGCTTTCAAGGATTCCAGCCCGTTTCCCCCCGTCTCGGTCGGAGCCCTCCCGAGCTAAAAGCGGCGCGGGGCCGATTCAACAGGCGGATCCCGCTCGGCTCCTCCGCCCGGAGTTCCTGCTGGAGGCTACCGAGTTATATTTAACCCGAGTTCTCCCTCCTTTCCCTGCCTCCCTCGGAACAAATGCCAGCGCAGAGCGGGGCTGGAGCCCGGCCAGCCGGAGCCCGGCGTGCCAGGGCTCGCCGTGGGTGCCGCCTGGGCCCCGGGATCGGGATCCGTCGGGATCCGGGATTGCGTTGCTGGTATTTGACGCGCGGGGAAGGTTTCTTGCTGTAATCTGCGCTTTGAGCCCGGGTGTTTTGTCTTATTTGGACTGGCAGGTCTTTATTCCTTTGTTCAAACACTCGCAAATCCAGCTTATTGTGTGAGAACGTGCCGGCTTTCCCACGTCGGGATGTCTCTGTCCAAGCAGCTTATGGACTAATTATCCATAAATACATAAATAGATGACAAAACCTTCCTTCAGCATAACCCTTAACTCACTGAGCAAAGAGGAATCCTTTTGTATGGGGCACTTCATTTTTCTTAGCACACAAAGCACAGAGGAAATTATTTCGGGTCGCAGTAATACACAAATTATTTTCATTTCGGGGGG
This sequence comes from Ptilonorhynchus violaceus, assembly GCA_013397565.1. NCBI lineage: Eukaryota > Metazoa > Chordata > Aves > Passeriformes > Ptilonorhynchidae > Ptilonorhynchus > Ptilonorhynchus violaceus. Next base: position 579,512 of record VZRJ01004784.1, on the reverse strand, counting down.
AAAGGAGGAAAAACAAACCCACCTTCAGCTTTGGGTGTTGTTTTATGAAAGATGGCAATGTTTGCATTTCAGAAATTATTTCGGGACGGGTTAATACACAAATTATTTCTAGTTAGGGGGGGAAGCAGAAAGAAAACAAACTCACCTTCAGCTTTGGGTGATGTTTTATGAAAGATTGTGATTTCTGAAAAAGTTTAAATGTCCTTCTCTCAGCTGACTTGTTAAAACAATACACAGTTATGTCTAGCCGTGTGATTTCATGTCAATGAATGAGAAAATCTTCATCTTCCCACAGTATTCCTGCTCACTTATGTCACACAGGGGTTAGGCAGTGCCTCTCCAGCAATAAAGTTACAAGGTGTATTTTAAATTGGAACAGAAGCAAGAAGTTTCCCAAACATAACTTTAGAAACTGTTTTGGTTTGTTGATCTGGTCACTGAATCCCTGAAGATCCTGAGCTGGAAGGGACCCACAGGGATCATTGATCCAACCCCTGGCCCTGCACAGACACCCCAACAATCCCACCCTGGGCATCCCTGACAGCGTTGTCCAAACATTCCTGGAGCTCTGGCAGCCTTGGGGCCGGGACCATTCCCTGGGGAGCCTGGTCAGTGCCCCAGCACCCTCTGGGGGAAGAACCTTTCCCTAAAATCCATCCCCACCCCCCTGACACAACTTCATGCCATTCCCTTTGGTATTCCCTGGTGTTCCACAGCGAATGAAGAGCTGTAGAAATCCCAAGTGAAGGCATTTGAAAAGTCATTTAAAGGCAATTAATAAGTTTGCTTTTTTTGTAAGTTTGATTTCTGTTAAGAATTTGTTTTTCTGAGCTTAATAAATGCCAGAGAAGTCTCAGCACTGTACAAATGTGTCGTAGGAGGAAGCTTTGCAAGAGGTTAATGACTGAACATTGCAGTCAAAGGAACAGGTCACAGAATGACTTTCATATAAAGAAAATGCAAACAAAAATCAGATTCTTTCTTTTCCTGACCCAAATCTGAAATAAATCCTCAATGTCTCTAGCAAGAAGCTGACAGAAGTAATAATTATGTTGACTGCAGAGATACTCCTCCCTGATGCTCCATTTAGCTCACTGGTGCATGTTTCCACGCTCCAGGTTCCATGCATCATTTTTTTTCCCTGTGTGAGGTGGTTTTTCTTTGGCTTCGTGCACAGAATGTGTGGATGTGTGTGAGGACAAACACCAGCAGGTACCTGCCTGCGGGCTCCGAGGAGGAGCAGCTCGAGACACGTCCCTGTCTCCTGTGGCTCCTTCGTGCTCTGACTTCTTCAGGGCTTCTCTGTTCTTCCAAAGTCTCATCCCTACAAAGAAAATGCACAACACGACCAGGAACGAAGCAAAAGCAGAGGCAAGAGGCTTCAGTGGAGGGCACCAGGTAGCAGCATCTCTGAATCGGGAACTGGAGTGGCAGGACAGGGGGATGGGTTTAAACCGAAGGAGGGGAAATTTAGGTTCAATAATCGAAGAAATTGTCTATCAGGGTGGTGAGCCAGTGAAGATGTGGCTGCCTCATCCCTGCAAGTGTCCAAGGCCAGGTTGGACAGGGCTTGGAGCAGCCTGGGAGAGTGGAAGGTGTCCCTGCCCATGGCAGGGGTGGGACTGGATGAGTTTTAAGGTCCTTCCAACCCAAACCGTTCTGTGATTTTGTGCTTACGTGTGAAATTATATTTTCCCCATCCCTTCTAGAGAAGAGATTCCTGGCTGGATTTACTTGTCTCCCAAGCAGCTTTGGAGTGCACATTTCCCTTTCCCATTGGGAACTGAACCCATGCTCCAAACCCATCCCATTTGCAGGCATTTTGTGGATGGGTGAATCCTTGTAAACTCCACACCCCTGGAGCGAATCCAGGTGTGAAGAGAGACGATTCTGTCTCCATGGCTGAGTTTTGGAAGTGCCCAACTCGTTTGGAAGCACAAGGATAAAATCAGTGCTGAATCTGTGTGCAGGAGGCACCAGTTATTCAGGAATTTCTCTGGGATTACGTGGCTGGTGGTTCTTTGAGGTTAACACAAGGCAAGGGGTCCTTGCTGAATGGAGCCCGTAATTAAGGATGCTTCTTTTGGAAGTGTCACTAGTTAAGACTGACAAGAAACATCAGGGGAAGAGGAGAGAAGGGAAAAGGCGTGGGTGGAATGATTATAGGCAAACAACCTCAGCAGAATTAGCAATTTCCTTAACCACCACCTGGTTAGTCATTGTCAGAATGTTCTTTGGTATCAGCTTAAGATCCCATTGCCACCATGACAACCCTGGAACTGTTCTAGAGAATTTCTGGCTTAACACACAGCTGATTAAACATTCACCCTGCTCGGGGAATTATATCAGTTATTCTCAGTCTTCCAGCCTCTGGTGTCTGGGGTGCTGGGAGTCCTGGAGGCTTTAGATAAAGCAGCCTCACACTGCCAGGTAAAGCCCCTGCACTGCTCTTGCCCTTGTGCAGCTGAGCAGGGTCAGAGTGGGACACTTTACAAGGACTTTTTTTTCCCCTCAGGCAGTGATTAGAGAAACCAGGGCACCGAGCATTTAATTTTTATTATTCTCATATACACACATCCAGCAGTGACAGCCTCAATGCAATGCTGGGGGAAATTATTGTGTTCACTTGGTTTGGGAAGGTTATTGATGATGGATTCATGTCTTCTGGAAGGGACCTGAGCCTCTGGTGATGGCTTTTGCACAGATCGTTTCCCAGGTTTTGTTGCTCGCAGGAGTAGGTGCTGATGTAGAGGAGCATCAACTCGTGTGAAAGGGATTCATGTGAAAGGGAATGGTTTTAAACTGAAAGAAAGGAGGTTTAGATTAGATATTGGGAAGGAATTCTTGGCTGTGAGGGTGGGGAGGCCCTGGCACAGGTTTTCCAGAGAAGCTGTGGCTGCCCCATCCCTGGAAGTGCCCAAGGCCAGGTTGGACGGGGCTGGGAGCAGCCTGGGATAGTGGAAGGTGTCCCTGCCCATGGCAGGGGTGGGACTGGATGGGCTTTAAAGTCCTTTCCACTCCAAACCATTCCAGGATTCTTTTTCTGTTCCCTGCTTGGCTTTCTCCAAGCTCTGATGCTGGATGATGTGTGGGTTGGCTCAGTGCTGGTGGGACCTAGGATGGGTTCAGTTCCTGGCTGGTAATGGACAGATTCACAATTAGGTGATTTATTAATTATCCTTTACTCGGTGTATGAACAAGGCTGGCTAACAAGGCACAGGGACAGGAACTCCAAATGCAGTGGAATTCCTCCTTCCATTGCCTCATCACAGTGGGATAGGGTCTCACCAGGAGTCTCCAGTGTCCAGGACAGAACTTTGTCTCCACCTGGACAAGGCAGGGGAGCATGTTCGCTGTGGAACACCAGGGAATACCAAAGGGAATGGCATGAAGTTGTGTCAGGGGGGTGGGGATGGATTTTAGGGAAAGGTTCTTCTGTCCCCAGAGGGTGCTGGGGCACTGAGCAGGCTCCCCAGGGAATGGTCCTGGCCCCGAGGCTGCCAGAGCTCCAGGAGCGTTTGGACAACGCTGTCAGGGATGCCCAGGGTGGGATTGTTGGGGTGTCTGTGCAGGGCCAGGGGCTGGACTGGATGATCCCTGTGGATCACTTCCAGCTTAGGATATTCTGGGATTCTGTGAGCCCAGGCTGGGTCAGGGGAGCTGGAGGCTCCTGGAGATGTGTGATGAGTGGACAACGACCCTTCTCCGTGCAGCTCATGGGGAAACAAGGCATGGAAACCAGGATGGGTTCTGCACAGAGCTGAATATTCCGGTGAGCTCAGCCAGCTCTGGGGCCTTTCTGACAAACAGTCTCGTATTTTCTGCTCCCCAGCCTGTGCTCTTGTTTGGGCTGTAAGGGAGGTTGTGCAGAGGCTCTGATAAGGTGGAGCTCGCAGGAAGGTGGGAGGAAGCAGGTTGGGAGATAAGCCCCAGCTCTCCGTGTGCTGGAGCTGCTGTTGTCAGCACTGTCACCTCAGTGCTCTGTGCAAGGATCTCTCTCTCCTCCTCCCCCTGAGCTGTCTGGGATGGTCCAGCCAAAAAAACAACTCGAAATCCATCTCTGGGCTGTGAAACATGAGGGGAGATGTGAATAAGTGCACATGGACTGCTTCTGTCTAATTTATCCTCAGTCTTTGCACTTAAACAGAGAATTTCTTGGGCTGTTCAAACCCCCACCCTTCCCCTCAAAGGAGATGAAATGCAGATCTTTTCAAATATTCATGACCTTAAATGACCAATCATGGGAGGAAATTTTTCTTTAATAGGCACAAATAATAAGAGAAATAATGGCTTCTGGTCACCAGGCTTGGTCTTCAGAGCTTCCTTCTTCCTAGCAAATATTTATTCTCCTTAATGTGACAGATGTGCACCGTTGCTAGAAGACTTCCACCTGCCAGGGAAGTGAGATATCCTCCACGGAGTATTTCTTCAAGGGAAATATCCCTCGGAAAACCTGGGGCTTGCCTGCAGGCTGCCCATCCCCCACTGCTGCCTGCACTCAGAATGCAGATTTTTCTGTATGAATCACCTCCCCTCCAACCAGAAATTCAGAGTTCACCCTCATACTTTAGGCACCTCCTCTGTCACATGGACCTGCAGCACTCTTGAGCTGGGCATGAAAAAGCAAAGTTGTTGTCTAAGCTGGCTTAGCTTAGAGATCTCTTGGGGTCCATGTTTTTATTTTGGAATAGCATTTACTGTAAGATTTTCCATAAAATTGCTCCCAACACTGTGACTGACATGGGTAGCCCAGAGAAGCTGTGACTTCCCATCCCTGGAAGTGTCCCAGGCCAGGCTGGACAAGGCTTGGAGCAACCTGGGATAGTGGAAGGTGTCCCTGCCCATGGCAGGTGGTGGAATGGGATGAGCAGGTCCCTTCCCATCCAAAATCATTCCATGATTTTATAATTCTATGAATATTCTCTGCAGGAAGCACTCAGATGGGTAGAACTGCTGCTTGTGCAAATAAATGGACTTATTTAAATTTCAGAGCATTGTCTTGCGTGCTGCCACCATTGGAGATAATTGTGGAAGGTGAGGAGCTGTAAACCAGAGAATCCACGTCTCAAATGATACTGGAGCAGCAAAAGTGCTTTTTGATTCTTATTGCTGCTGTTTTCCACGGTTTCATTCCTCCCAGTGTAGATGCTGCTCAGAATGTAAAAATCTTTAAAAAACAACCAACAAACAAACAAATAAAAAAAGAAAAAAAACCAAAACAAACAAAAAACCCCAAACAAACAGACAACCCAACAAAAATAATTACCACAAACCAAAAAAAAAATCCCGACTTGGTTTTAGGTAAAAAGTGCATTAAATTTTTTGTAACCATCAGTAAACTCTGTATTCCCAGAGGTTTATACCCCGCTGCTGAAATTTGGAATCAGTCCATTATTTAACCTGCCTGAGGCAGAGGCACTAAGTAGAAATACCTTCTTTTAGCCTCATTACCTAATACCAGTTAAAAACCCGTTAATTCCGGAGCCGTCCCAGCGCCAGCAACCCCAAAAGCATCCCCGTAACCCCCGGGCTGGGGCCCCATCTCCGCCCCGGGGCGCTCTGCGAGGTTCCCCGGGAGAGGCAGAGCAAAGATCCTTTCCCGGCGGATCCGGGGGTTAATTCCTGAATTATTCCGTGCCTTCCACCCGGCACAGAATCCTGCTCTGCTCTCCCGACACATTCCAGGGCCGCTGCGTCAGCCCGGGCTGTTGGGACGCGGCCGTCGCCACAGGCGAGGGTTGCTAGGGAAGAGCCCTTCCAGCCGGGAGCGCTGGGCCGCTGGAGTTACATAATCCCGATCGCTGGAGAGAACCCCGCGGACGGGATGCTGGATGCTCCCTGGGAGAGCTGGGGGTGTTCACCTGGAGAGGAGGAGGATGTAGGGAGACCTGAGAGGCGCTTCCAGGGCCTAAAGGGGCTCCGGGGGAGTTGGGGAGGGAGTTGGGATGAGGGATGGAGGGACAGGATGCAGGGAATGGGTTCCCACTGCCAGAGGGCAGGGTTAGATGGGATATGGGGAAGGAATTGTTGGCTGTGAGGGTGGGGAGGCCCTGGAATGGAATTCTCAGGGAAGCGGTGGCTGCCCCATCCCTGGAAGTGTCCAAGGCCGGGTTGGATGGGGCTTGGAGCCACCTGGGACCTGCCCATGGCCAGGTGGTCTCCAAGGTCTCTTCCCACCCAAACCATTCCATGATTCTGTGATTCCAGCAGAGCCAGGTAGTGGATTGCAGGGCGAGTCTCTCTGTGGACAGGTTTGTCCTTTTTTTGCACCGTTGTCACGGATGAAATCCGTCACAGAAACGTGATCCACCTTGTAATGCTCAGGACATTTGAGGTCCCTGACTGCTGCCCCGGGGGGAAATGTGCTTGGTGAAAATCACCACTTCCTTGCTGGGGACTGAAAGGAGATATTTTCATATCAGAACATCTGAGGGTGTGTCTGTCACAAGGAAACCTCTGCGTTTGCAGGCCCTGGGGCTACACCTCTGTCAGTGTTTGTGGGATTTGGGTTATTTTCTATATATTTATACACACATCTGTATAAAAATACAGCTGTATGCATCCATATACAGACACATTATAGAGTGCATTTCGAAGGGTAAATTGTGATCGAGTGTAGTTCCAAGGGTGTTTATTCCACATTTCTGATGCTCCTCTTTGCCTCTGGACTCCAACCTCTCTGGGATTTCTGTGCCACCTTAGGCTCCCCTGTGTGAGGAGTTCCCCACACTCAGGACTGTGCTCTGAGGCATAAATTAATCTCTGATCTAGCAGATCCCATCTTTTTCTGATCCACAATCCACACCCACTGGCACTTCAGAGTCCAGGCTGCTTTATTTGCTCTGTGCTTTCATTCCCATTTTCCATTAGGGAATAATTCAGTCCCTGCCTTTTTTTTTTTCCCCAGGAGCCAGAAACTTAAGATGGGCAAACTCATAGGGATTCATATTTGTAGAGTGCTTTGAAAGCCTCAGGTGATTGTTGCTTTACTCACTGATCAAAACAAGGCACACATTTTTTTGGGATGGTGTCATTATCGCCCTGCTTCCATTTTTTTGGGATGGTGTCACTGTTGCTCTGCTTTGTGCCCTCCTGGGATAACTTTGTGCAGAGGCACTTAGAGAATCCCAGAATGGCTGAGTTGGAAGGGACCTCCTGGCTTTTGTCTGCTCCCTGAAAATGATCCCCCAGGAAAAGCTCCTACCCAGAGGATTTTCCTCCCCCAGTTTGCTGGGGGTGGGGATGCTGCAGGACTTGAGCTGGTGGAGATGCAGGGACCGAGCTCAGAGCTGTGTTTTGGTGCTGAAAAAACGGAGAGAGGGAAAGCAGCCAACAAATCCCTGGAGAAATGGTTTAATTAGAGAAATTTGGGGAAAAGAGTGATTGGTGCATTCCTTGCTGAAGTGACTCCAGTGTCACTCTTCAGGCTGTTTTACAATCCAAATGAACACACAGGTAGAGTGCTCTCAAAAAAGGGCATTTTGGAACAATAATGAACTGTGGATAAGCCAAACTCCATGGTTCCATATTGCTCTGTTTGCAGGACCCAGTGAAACACAGGCGAGTTCCCTCATTACACATTTAAATAGTCAGTTTATATCATGGGTTAAATTTCTCCAGCTGTGTTCTAACCTCATGTCCTTAAAACTCAGGCTTTTCTTCTTTGCTGCCACCAAATAATTAATACATCATACACTGCAATTCTTATTCACTTTCCCCTAAGAATTACTTAATACTTTGGTGATGAGTCTCTTCTTAGTCAATCATTAAGGAATTCCTGTGCTCACTTTCGTTTTGGCAGCTCCTTGGTTGGATTTCTGTCGTGATGTTCGGGCAGTGCAATGTTCCACTGTGAACATTCTGAGTGCATTCTCCCGATTTCTGAGTGCTTTCTTAATGCATGAGGATGGAATTACGTGATTAGCCAGAACACGGTGCAGTGTTCTGCTGGGGACAAGTAAATCGTCTGTGGATGAATTCCTGCTCCACACTTGTGCTTTATAACCATCCTAGCACAGCAGTGAACTGGAAGTTGGTGAGAACTGACAGCCTGTGGCCACTCTGCAGTGATTTTTATACCCTTTTCTCCTGGGACTGGAGAGCAAGGCTGAAAACATCATTTTATTAAATGTTTTCTCCTTGTCTTCCTCTCATTCTCTTCTC
>VZRJ01004784.1:541540-563348 GCA_013397565.1 Ptilonorhynchus violaceus | reverse complement strand
CCAACCCCACCCCCATCGCATCCTCCCCGCCACCCGCGCCTTCCCGGCCCGCTCCGGCCCCTTCCCAGCCTTCCCGAGGGATTGGGGCGCTCTGGGTGCTCCCCCGGCCCTATAACCCCTCTGAGAGGTCTCAGGGTCGAAGCCGCTTCCCCCCCATTATGATTCAAAAGGGTTGAAATCCTCCCCACCCTTGACAGACAGGATCCTGATCCATCAGCGCCGTGCTGGAGAAGGAACCTCCAAACAGAACCGTCCCGTGGGAATGGGGTGGGGTTTGGGTGTCATCAGAACCCCCTGTCCGGCCAGATTAGGGACAGAAGGGTCAGGGGGTGAGCTGCCCGTCAGAAAGCTGCCCACCCGCTCGTTCCCCGGGCCAGAAACGCTGCCCACAGGTATTTATCGCCTGTTGAAACGATCCCACTCGCTTCATTCCGGTTCTGTAGCAATCCGTTCTGTTTCTTTGGGACAGTGGGAGCTGTTGGAGCAGCGTGCAGCGGTTGCAAGTCTTTATCTGCTCCCATTCATGAAGGATGCAGTTTTTTCCTATTGCTGTCCTCACCAAGAATCCGTTCTCCAAGTGCAGAATATTCAAATACATCTTCCCAAACTGCCTTTCTAGGGCACCTACAGCAGCCTTCTCGTGGCTGTGCCTTTCCAGGGAGAATTGCCTGTCTCCAGATAGTTTCTGTCTTTTATTTGGGGTCTTGTTTAGTCCTGGAATCTGCAGTGCCAGTCATCAGCAGCTTTATGAGGAAAAAACCCAGGTCCTTCCTGCTCCTCACTGGTATTGAGGTCCTTAAAACTCATCCAGTCCCACCCCTGCCATGGCAGGGACACCTTCCACTATCCCAGGCTGCTCCAAGCCATGTCCAACCTGGCCTTGGGCACTTCCAGGGATGGGGCAGCCAGAGCTGCTCTGGGCAACCTGTGCCAGGGCCTCCCCACCCTCCCAGGGAACAATTCCTTCCCAATATCCCATCTAATCCTGCCCTTTGGCAGTGGGAAGCCATTCCCTCTTGTCCTGTCACTCCAGGCCCTTTTCCAAAGTTATTCTCCAGGTCTCCTCTCCCAAACTCCACTTTCTGTGGAGTGCAGAAGCAGAGCCCAGATTTTCATGGTGATTCCTCTCCAGTACCAGTTCCTGGTCAGGGCAGTGCTCCCTGTGTTCTGCTGGGCTGGGACAACCTGGATCCTCCTCCTCCCTCTCTTCTTCCTCCTTTTTCTCCTCTTCCACCCCTCAATCTCCCCAGTGCAAACCCACACTTCATCCCCTCGTGCCATGCTTCACCCCATGGTGGGATCTTCTGGACATCCAGAGCCCCTGGCTCCAGTGATGCTGTAAAATCCCAGACAAAGTCACCTCTTCTCCAAACAACCCCAGCTGATGTTTGTTGCTGCTTCTGCTTCACTTTGTGAGGCACCACAATGCCTGGGAATGGTGCTGTGTCAATAAATAGCAACACCCTGGGCTGTGCTGGCAGCAGTTCCTGCTGTGTTTGCTGGAAGCAGCTCCTGCTGCTGCTGCCCCACATCCCCAGGGAATACTGCAGCAAATCCCAAGGGAATACTGCAGCAAATCTCCAGGGAATACTGCAGCAAACCTCCTGCTTCACACTGAAATCATCCAAAGGCTGCTTGGTCTTAACACCACTCAAGGATTGTCTAAGCAAGTAAAAAATGAGGGCTGAGGAACTACAGTTGTAAATTAAGCCGATCTCTTGGAATTAATTTCAAGTAAGTGACAAATTCCGCAGTTCTCTGCCGTAGGACAAGCTATAAAAGCCATAAGACGAGCTATAAAAAGCAGCAGCAAGGTTTGCAGCTCCTTGTTCCAAAATGAGCCCGATTCAGCCAGAGGAGGATTAGCTGTACCCAGGTACCTTGGATGGTCCTGGGAGCAGGGACCAGGCGAGCCACAGGCTGCAGGGGATGAGGAACCGCGTGCTCTGGTTTGGCTGATGGTTGAAACTTTTGGATGTGTCCTGGAAAGGAACCTTTAAAATGCTTTTGTGCCAGATTTTTCCTGGAGACACGTTTCTCACAAGGGCCTGGAGTAACAGGACAAGGGGGAATGGCTTCCCTCTGCCAGTAGGGTTAGATGGGGTATTGGGAAGGAATTCTTCCCTCTGAGGGTGGGGAGGCCCTGGCACAGGTTGCCCAGAGCAGCTGTGGCTGCCCCTGGATCCCTGGAAGTGTCCAAGGCCAGGTTGGATGGGGCTTGGAGCAGCCTGGGATAGTGGAAGGTGTCCCTGCCCATGGCAGGGGGGGGAGCTGGATGAGCTTTAAGATTCTTCCAATCCAAACCTTTCTGGGATTCTGTTTCCCCTATTGAATCACAGCCCTGGTGAATCCCTACAGTGCACATATTAAAAATATCGGCAAACAATTAATTCCAGCCCAGAACTTGTGCTTGTTTTCACCAGGTAGCACCAATGTGTGTGTTAGACCCCAGACATGGAATGCACTGGAGTGTTCATTAATTATTCCTTCCAGACCTGGAAGCTCCCTCACTGCTCAGCAGATACCAAGAAGTTGTTTATTGGCTGATATTTGCCATCATTGTAGCAAAACTTTTCTGAAGGCAAGGTTTAGGTAGTTAATAGGACAGAAATAAGGAGTTTCACTTGTTGACAGGGTTGTGCTGTGCTACAAATCTGGGATCTCTTGGACTTTTCTTAACAATGAACTGCTGTGGGTGGTGCAGGTGGGTCTGGTAGAACCTGAGGGAAAGGCTGGAGCTGTGTCAGGAGCTTGGGATGGAGACTGGGAAAGGTTCTTGTGGCCCCAGAGGGTGCTGGGGCACTGAGCAGGCTCCCCAGGGAATGATCCCAGCCCCAAGGCTGCCAGAGCTCCAGGAGCGTTTGGACAACGCTCCCAGGGATGCCCAGGGTGGGATTGTTGGGGTGTCTGTGCAGGGCCAGGGGCTGGATCAGTGATCTTTGTGGCGTCCCTCCCAGCTCAGGATATTCTGCATTCCATGATTGTCTGTTGTGTCCCGAGGGTGAAGTGCAGCAGGGCAGGATCAGGCTGCCCCCGCATTTTGGAGCACCAGGGGTGACACTTCCAAATCTGAAGGAATCCAATCCTGGCTTTTCATGCTTGGAGAGCACTCATGTTATTGTCCCAAAAGGAAACAGGACAGGTTTTGTATGGGAAGGATGCTCCCAACTCTACTCTGCCCCTGTCCATGTCCGAGATTCCTGCACATGGGATTTGGACTTTGCCAGCAACCCCTAAACCATTGTGGCTTCTGCTCTTCAGTCTCAGCTGCTCCTAAGGAAACTCCAAATTACAGGGGCAGCTCAGATCCATTCCTGAGTCCTTTCTGTCCTCAAAGTTACTTTTAAAGAAAGAGCAGAGATTAGTGGACAGCTGTTACACAACAGTTATGCCTGTATATATATATTACTTGACTTAATTCTGTGAAATCTAATTAAAGACTGAGTGTATATTTGTATTTCAGTATATTATTAACTTGCTAATAAAAGCCAATTCCAAATTTGTATTTTTCCATGAGGACCAGGTTTCTGAAAAAGAAAAGCCACCCCAGCTATAGTGCCTGCTGCCCTTGAAAAGTGTGTTTTGGGTTTATCTGTGTTTCCAGGTAACTGGAGCTCGTAGACAAGCAGTGTTTGCTTCTGTTTTAAATTAATTTAACCTAATCAGTGGAAGGGTCTGGTGCCTTCCCTTGTTTATAAAATTTTGAAGCAGTGTAATGAGCAGTCTATCCAGGAAGCTTCAAGTTCCTTGGTGTGTTTGCTTCCCACTTCCATCCCCTCCGCTCACACCACTCGTGGAAGGGCTGAAGGTGGTTCGGGACACTCCGGATGTGTGAGCCAGCTCGAGTGCCAGCTCCCATCAGCCTGGGGCTCCGCTGGGAGGGGACAAGGACATGTCCACGCTGTCAGAGGTGGCCCAAACCTCTCCCCAGGCCCTGCAGGGTGAGCAGGGGCTGGTTGTGAAAGGGATGTGTCAGTACCTGAGGGCTTTTGCTGCTGTGGGGATGCTGGGCTCTGTCCCACCCCGTCCCAGGCTCTGTGGGGTGGCTCGGTGGTGCCACCTCAGTGTGGGGTGGGGGGTTTGGGTGCAGAGCTCAAGTTTTGATGAGCCAAGAGTCTGTCTGGTCTTAATCTGCTCCAATATCCTTCCGGGATCTGAAGGGAAAACTGGATAAGGAAACTGGAGAGGGGCTTTTCATCAGGAGCTGGAGTGACTGGACGAGGGGGAATGGCTTTAAGGTGAAGGAGGGCAGATTTAGATTAGGAATTAGGAAGGAATTGTTCCCTGTGAGGGTGGAGAGGCCCTGGCACAGGCTGCCCAGAGCAGCTGTGGCTGCCCCATCCCTGGAAGTGTCCCAGGCCAGGTTGGAGCAGCCTGGGATAGTGGAAGGTGTCCCTGCCATGGCAGGGGGGGGACTGGATGAGCTTTAAGGTCCCTTCCCACCCAACCCATTCCATGATTCTGTGATATTTCCTGGCTCCTTCTAAAAGCCAGAGTAGCAGCTCCTCTTCCAGGGCTTTCAGAGCAGTTAAAATCCCAGGAATTGCTGTCCCCAGTTGTTCTCAAGGGAGTCTCATGACTTGTACAACACCATGGACAGGGATTGAGTTCCAGCGCTGAGCAACCAGAGCCCCAAATGCTCGGAGCTGCCAAGGTGGGAGCTCTGTTCTCCCAACATCCCTGCGTGGTCCAAGGAAAAGAGAACTCCAAAATGGGAATGCCGGGCAGAGCAGGTTCTCTCTCCTTGGCTCAGCCATCAAAAGCAAAGAGTTTCTTCTGATCTCCCAGCTGGAATTGTGCTTTTCCAAAGAGGATGCAAAAATGGGGGCACCTCAGGGTCTTGGTTGGGAGCTCCTGTGCTCCTCCACCTTTGGAGCTTTTTGGGCAATGGAAAAAAATAAATCAATATTTTCCTGATTGGAATTTCAGGGAATATCAGCTTGTTATTCCTTGGAGATCTCATGCTTTGGAGATTTGTGCAGCAGGGATAAAGGATGGGTGTGAGGCAGGAGCCAGGCTGGGCTTATTAACACAAATATTTGCCTCAGTCTTGCTCAAAGGAGGGAGAAGTCACTGGATCCATTTTCATTCACATCAAATAAACCAGTTCCTTCTTCCAAGGAATGAAACACTTCCCTTCTGTGCCCTAAACACAACCAATGCCTTTTCAGGGCAAGTTATTACATCCAGACTGGGCCAGAAATGTTGAATGAAATGGAAAATATTTAAGAAAGTTTTCTTTAGTGAAATAACTGTAGCACAGATTGGGGTGGATAAAAGAGATGGATGGTTGTATCTGCTAGAAAAGAATCAAAATCTGCCATTCCTTGCATTGCTTTTATTATTTTCAGCCTGCTTTGAGAGCGTTGAGAATTCTCAGCAGTGAAACCATTAAATGTAAAATCCCTGGTTCCTTTTTCTGCAGTCAGGGGAGAAAATACCATTTAGAGCCCATCTAGAACATGATGGTTAAATGGCATTTTTATTTCTCCTGAATTCAGTTATTGCTGTTCTGGCTTTCCCATTTATGTGAGCTCCAAGCCAACTGAACCTGAATAAAAGTTCCAGTAACCAAATAACTAATTTTAAATGTAAGCCTTCCTTTCAAAGTATGCAAAAAACACTCAAAACCAAACATAAAACAAGGAAAAACCTGGATCTGAATTTTGATCCTTGCAGTTCAGCGTTGTGAATGAGAAACAATTTAATTATTTTTTTTTTTAGTTAAACTGCAGCCTTCCCATTATTTTCAGCAAAATACCAGATATCAGGAGATTCCTATTAAAAATTCATAGGTGTGTCATGAACTTGCATATGGAAATGGGATTGAATGTGGTTCCCTGGTTAATTCACCCCCTGGTCAGCCTGAGATCCGTTCAACAGAAGGAAAACGTGGAGCACCAACTGTGCCAGCTGAGGCTGTTGGCTGCACTAAATCTCATTAATTCCTCATAATATTAAAGATGAACAAAGGTTACCTGGTGTATTAATTTAAGGTGACTTTTCCTGTATAAAATGCCACTGGCAATCCCATCCAGCTCCAGGTTTCCTGCGGTTCTGGTGCCTGCAACCATTTTAGCTCTACCACAGAGTTTGTAAAGTAGGAACAGACCTCTAAAATCGACTCCAATAAATACATATTTGGATGTAACTGAGCTTGTCTCTGCCCCTTGACTGCAGAGATTTCAGCTGCAGATTTCTCTTCAATTCACACACTGGGAAGTGTCTGACAACCTGTACAGGTGATGATTAAAAATTCGGGCTGCCTGCTTTTACCTGGAGAGCCAAGGCTGTTGGCATTTGCTCCCTGTCTGAAGAACCACCAGAAATAAAAAGCCAAGCGTCATTATAGCAGCTTCTAGTGGAAAAAATAAACTTTTCCCACCTTTACATCTTAATTTGAAATAAAACCCATGGAGTTTAGTGGTGGATTTGGCAGTGTTTATGGTTGGACTCAATCTTAAAGGTCTTTTCTGACTGCAGTGATTCTATAAATAACATCCTTCAGGCATCAAAAAGCAGGTTTAACATCTCCTGTACTTTAAGGCACTCATTTTTCTGTCGGATTTTTATGCCCCACATTTAAATCCCCTTTGAGAGGAGGTTGTTAAGCCCATTTATGAATGGCAAGGACAGGGGCAGTGGATCTCTTACCCATAGAGGTAATAACACCCACCAAGGTTTACTGGGAAGCTTAAATATAAGTAGCTATAAAAAAACTTTGTCCCACAGGTTGAATAATTAGTTGTTCTTAAAACCAACAAAAAACTCACTGCAGATATTTCCCTTTCCCTCATTTATGTCCCAGTATTATATTCTATTTCCAAAGTTCTGCCAGAAATGAAAGGATGTAATAAAGGACTTCGAAAAGTTCAAATAAGATCAAAGGATGACCAAGTAAGCTTTGAAAAGCAAATTAAATAAAATAGTTCATGATCTGTTTTGTCTTCAAATGAGCGAGTGATTCACTGGAACAGCAACAATTTTAATATTTTGAAAGCAGCACTAATAGAAATGTGTGATTCTGTACAGAGGGAATTCCTCCCTGGGAGAGTGGGGAGGCCCTGGAATGGAATTCCCGGAGCAGCTGTGGCTGCCTCTGGATCCCTGGGAGTGTCCAAAGCCAGGTTGGACGGGGCTTGGAGCAACCTGGGATACTGGAAGGTGTCCCTGCCCATGACAGAGGTAGCACTGGATGAGCTTTAAGGTCCCTCCCATTCCCAAAAATGGGAAAATTCCCAAAATTTTGGAAACCCAAACCATTCCAGGATTCCATGGTTGTTCTGGGTTGGCTGCTGCTGTAGGGTAGCTCATAGGTTTTACATTTTCACCTTCAAGAAATAAAGATACGTAAATACAAGACCTAAATACCCCACAAGAGCCAAGACCATGCCAATCCCACCTCTGATTTATGTGACCTGCTCTTAAAAAACAAAAATAAGGTGGGAGAGGGAGTTATATCCACGTCCAGTAGTGACTTTTTGTTGTAGAATAAAAACCCAAAGTAGTTTGGCCACAATTACAGCAGAAGCGACCCTGGGCCTGAGGAAGGCGGGGACATAAATCCCCTTTAATTTGGAGTTTGGAGCAGCCTGGGATGGATGGCTGCTGGTGCCACATGCCCTGCAGAGCGAGGACCAGGGCACCACAGACAAATAAAGCAAATATTTCCTCGGGCCTGCTCTGGATCACCAGCACTTCTTTAAGGTTCGAGCTCCCAAACGTTTGTGTGTGAGTGTTCCAGAGCTGCTGGTTTATATCGAAACATTCTGTGGAAAAACACATCTCCTGGATGGCAGAGCCCACAGATTGGGCACCCGGGGCTGGGGCTGGCATCAGCCCCCTCCTTCCCAAATTTTGGGGTGCAGGAGATGCTGCCCCATCCCTTCCTCAGCGCTTGGAGTCACCCTGTGATATCCCTGTGATATCCCTTTGATATCCCCCTGCTGCCCCCTCCTTTCCCCCCTGCTCTCCCTGCACATTTGAACGTAGGAAATATTTCGAAACGTTCCTCTTATCTCTGTTTTCCCAGCGTTTTGGAGCTGGTTTGGGCAGGAGGGATTAACAAAGGCAAGGCCATTTACATGGAGGCAGCGGTGCCTTATGAATGAAGCGGCGACAGGCGGAGTTTTTATCAGCCCTCGAGGCTTGTACTATTTACTACTCGTCTTTCTGAAAGGCATTCGGGCTCTGACAGCCCTCAGAAACCAGTGCTTGAAAAACACCTTGCCTAGGGGGGGGGGTATCTGTGGCTTTTTTAGGAGTGGGAAAATTGAAGCATCCTACCCAAGGTCACGGAGCGAGCCGGTGGCGGGACCAGAAATAGCACCCAGAAGTTATTAGGGATTTTTTATTTTTTTTTTTTTTTCCCCCTGAATTTCCTTTCCTGTAGCCCTGCTGTTTGCTTGGATACCGAGGTAGCTGTGTGTGTAAACAGAAGGTTTCCAGAGGCAGCAGCCCTCGTTATCTGCCTGATTCATTGGGTGGTGATGCAAGCTGGATTCCAGATGTCTGCCGTGCCTTCCAGGGCCCCGGTGCTGCTCCTGACATCACCGGGCCTTTCAACTTGTCTCTCCCTGAAATGCCAACGTGTTGAATAAAGCCCCTGGAAGGAGAGCTCGTAGCAGCCTGTTAGTGTCCAAAAGGTGCCTGTGAAAGAGCTGGAAAGGGACTTTTTACAAAGCCCAGGATGAGGGGGAATGGCTTTAAGGTGAAGGAGGGCAGATTTAGGTGAGAAATCAGGAAGGAATTGTTGGCTGTGAGGGTGGGGAGGCCCTGGCACAGGTTGCCCAGAGATGCTGTGGCTGCCCCATCCCTGGAAGCATCCCAGGCCGTGTTGGAGTAACCTGGGATGGTGGAAGGTGTCCCTGCCCACGGCAGGGAGTTGGAACAAGATGAGCTTTAAGGTCTCTTCCAACCCAAACCATTCCATGATTCTCACGGTGATTTTATTCCTTTTGCATGGTCAGGTCCATCTGCTCTTTTCCCCACAATAACTGACTTTTTTTTGCTCTTTTTCACCTGGCAAGGAGCCCTGAAGCTGAGAAAGTCAACAGTGGATGCTGCTGATCCTCTCTGTGACCCACCAGTGGCTTTGTTAATTACTAATTAACTCCTCAGTTTGCAGAGTCCCCAGTACCAGGGGCTGCCAGGGGCCACCAGACACCTTTTGGTGGCTTCTGTCAGTCCCTGCTGTGGGACAGCCACAGCCAGGAGAGGGGAGCAAGCACAGGTGGGGTGAACCTCTCTTTCTGAGGCCAAATCTAAGAGGAAAAAGCGAACCTCAGATCTTTGGGAAGCAGGAGGTCTCACTTTTGAGCCACTTGAGTCTCTGCTAAGATGATCAAGAGCACTGAAACTTCCTCCCCTGTGGGAGGTGAAAAAGGGGATGGAAGGAGAGCAGGGAGTCCTTCCTGGAATGTTTGCTTCAAGGATGTGGCAGAACTGCCCGAGAGCTGCACGAGGCTGAGGGAGCTACAGGGGAGTTCCTGACCCTGGAAACTGCTGAGAAGTTTGAGACAGAAACTGCCTCATCCCTGGAAGTGTCCAAGGCCAGGTTGGGCTGGGCTTGGAGCAACCTGGGATGGTGAAGTTGTCCCTGCTCATGGCAGGAGGTGGAATGGGATAAGTGAAGAGGAAAGAGCAAGGCTTTGGGTGCCACATTTCCCCTCGTCCTTGAAATCCGACGCTTTATCCCCGCTCTGGAGCCTTGGCTCAGGTGCCAGCTCGCTTGGCAGCCGTGCTCCCAGGGCATCAGCAAAGCTTTGCAGCACCTTGGGATGGCTTCTGGGAGTGTTGGAATTCTGTGTGTGTTGTCAGCTTTTCATCAAAGCACAAATTAACGTTAGCAGATGGCGCACACGGGGCCGAATCCAATTCTCAGGAAGCGCAGGATGGCTTTAATGAGAAACGAATTATTCTTTATCCAGGATGTTTCACTGATAAATAAAATAATAACAAGTCCTGTACATGTGCCTTGGCAGCCCAGGACTTCTCTGTCTGTCTACCTTGTCTGGAAGTGCCATCTGCAGATTGCCTCGGAGCCTTTGTGTCTGGCGTGGTTGTCATCACTGCCAGAGCCTGCCTGGTGGAACAAACCTGAAAATCACCCTGGGGATTGATTTTGGCAGCAGACAATTCACCTCCTGCCCTGCCCACGGCTCTCTGCTCTCTTCTGGTCACTGAGGGAAAGCAGGAGACAAATATCAGCAAAGATGAGGCGCTGGTAATTTGGAGACAGCATCTCTTAGAGTTGGAGAATGGTGGAATATCCTGGGTTGGAAGGGACACACAAGGATAATCAAAGTCCATCTTTTCTATTGTCCTTTTCTGGTTTATAACTACACTTAAAAGGAGACTTTTTGTAGACCTGAAATACCAAGAGCTGGCCCTGCCAGAACATTCTTTAATAGATCATTAAAATATCTTTGTCAACTCACCCAGCTCTGTAACCTCACCACACTTGATTTGTCCACTCTAAAAACCCTGGAAAGCTACAAACCGTAGCCCTGGGCGAAAAGGACAGACAATAATCCCTTTTGGAAGAGTTAGGGGAGTTTATGTGCTAAAAGTACCCCCAACTCTCCTGCCCCAGCATCTCCACCTGAGCGTTCCAAACCCGGCCAAATGTTTAATTGCAAATAATTTGGGGCTGGAGCAGGCACGGAGCTATTTCACTCATTTACTGGGAGAATTATTATTTTCATGATCCCACGGTGCTGTTGCAACTGGAATCTTCTCCCAGAGAGGTTTTGGCTGAAAACCAGGCGGGGGCAGTGATGGGGAGAGGCAGGTGCTGCCTTTAGATAGCGGAGCTGCCGGGGTGGGGGGTGCTGAGGGCAGCTTAGGGGACATGGGGGGACACAGAAATAAATATTGAATAAATTTCCCTTTTTTCCAGCTTGCTCAATTAATCTGATAGCTGTGACTGTGTGAGAAAGGTGATGGAAGAGAGAGAAAATTATTTGCAAGCTCTGGGGTTTCAGGAGAGGGTGGGAGAGTAATGATAATTTGCTAATGGTAGCATGTGGTCAGCACTGACTGGGGAAAAAAAACCTTAAAAGCCTGTTCTGTGAAGAATCTTAATATTTGGGGTTTTTTTTCAGTGGCTGAAGGAATAAACAGGTAACTTCTGTAACTTCACATTCCACCTGCATTTTTCTTTTTAACACAAACGAGCAGGGGCCAGCGTCCCTCAGTTTTCCGTTTTTCCTTTTGCCTCTTAGCTTGCCCAAAGTTGAGGGAAAACTTTAAATATTGGAGGGAGAAGGGAAATAAACAGGAAGATTTCACAGTGTTATTTGGAGGCTCAGCAGCACGGCTGAGAAAGCAGAAATGACCCTGCCCAAAATCTGGATGTTTTGAATCTTTTGATTTTGAAGCGACAGCAGAAACCCCCCCCCCAAAATAGTTTATTAAACAGGAACTTGCACAAGAAACTGAGGAAAAAAAGGCTTCCCCACCCTAAAAAAAAACCCAAAATGACCTTCTGTGCTCTCAGCATCCCTCGGTGTCCCCAGGGGTGGACACGGGGGCTGGGGCAGTGCCAGGAGGGAGCGAGGAGACCCTGGGCATGGACAAGCTGCAGGGCCAGAGCTCAGCCCTGCTCTCTCCATCCCCAGGGAATCCCCTCCTGGCCCTCGGGATGCTTCCCAAGGTGTCTGGGCAGAGCTGGGACACAGGGATTTGGGGATGCCGAGGGCACCATCGGCTCTGTGGGGTTGTGTGGGAGTGGAGGGCGATGGTGTTTGGGGACCTTGTGGGGCTGGTGGGATTTTGGGGCGAGGGCAGGGATGGGAGGGTGGAGATGTTGCTTTGGGGGGTTCTAAACTGATGGTGATTTCCCGTTCTGCTCTTCATCCTTCATTATTTGTGATTACAAACCCAAGCTGGCCACCCCACTTTCCCAAGGAAACCTTAGCTAAGCTCCAGGCACGGACTTAGGTTTGATCAGAAGCTTTTTTGCAGCAGTTAACCATGACAAGGCAGAGGGGGAGAAAGCATTATTTTTAAAATATGCCCTTACTCTTCAAGCTCATGTGCGATGCTCGCTGTGACACAATAATTTTCCAACGCCGCTTTTCGGTTAAATATAGAAATGCATTTTCTGTTCCTTCCCTCTCCTTTCTCTGAAACAATTGTGCAACTTTCCTTTTTTTTTTTTTCCCCTCCTCTTAATATAATTCCCTATTAAAATTAGCTCCGGGAACTAAAAAAGAGCCCCGTGTGTAGGACGGGAGCTGCCTCCCCTTCCCCAGCGCTTCCCCCTGGATCTTCCACGGGGGATCCTGCCCCTCGTGGGCGCCTGTTCCCGGGCTGTGGGGGGGTGTCCGTGCCCTGCTGCCCTCCCTGATGTCCCTGTGCTGTCCCCAGCAGGGAGCATGCAGAGTCCCGAGGGCGGATCGGACCCGGCAGCTTCCGTGGCCCTCCACGCGTCGGCCCCAGCCCAGGCGCCGGTGGTGCAGCCGGTGCCAGCCTCTCAGCAGGTAACGTATGCACAGCTGGGAATGCTGTTTCCATGGAGAAGGGCCCCGTTTCCCTGGCAGATGTATTTTAATCCCGGGTTTGGATGGTGGGGAGAGGGTTTTTAATGGGTTCGTTGAGGCGGCGGGGACATCCTGTTGCTGGAGTTGGTGTCGATGGAGGCAGTGGTGGGTTTGAGCCCTCCCTGTCCAGCTCCAAGCTTTAAAATGTGGGGTTTGGGGTTTAATTTGGCTGCCCAGGGGAGTCTCTTCGTTCCAGCTCGGTGTTTGCTTCAGATTCATTTCCTGTTGTCGTCGTTTGGTGTGTCAATAAAAGCAGGAGAAGATGGAACAGCCCTTAAAGGTACCGAGGTCACGGGAAGAGGTGAGGGGAGAGCTGATGCAGGAGAGGGTGGAAGAGCCACGTGCTGCATCCCAAGAGGTGCCTGCATCCACAGGGGAGTGGCCAGCAGGTCAGGGAGGGGATTCTCCCCCCCTGCTCTGCCCTCCTGACCCCCAGCTGCAGTGCTGGGTCCGGGTTTGGGTCCTCAGCACAAGAAGGACGTGGACACATTCGAGCAGGTCCAGAGGAAGCCACGGAGATGCTCCAAGGGCCAGAGCCCCTCTGCTCTGGAGCCAGGCTGGGAGAGCTGGGGGTGTTCACCTGGAGAAGAGAAGGCTCCAGGGAGACCTCAGAGCCCCTGCCAGTGCCTAAAGGGGCCCCAGGAGAGCTGGAGAGGGACTTGGGACAAGGGATAGAGGGACAGGACAAGCGAGAATGGCTTCCCACTGCCAGAGGGCAGGGTTAGATGGGATATTGGGAAGGAATTGTTGGCTGTGAGGGCAGGGATGCCCTGGGACAGGTTACCCAGAGAAGCTGTGGCTGCCCCATCCCTGGAAGTGTCCAAGGCCAGGCTGAACGGGGCTTGGAGCAGCCTGGGACAGTGGAAGGTGTCCCTGCCCATGGCAGGGGTGGGACTGGATGGGCTTTAAGGGCCTTCCCACCCAAACAATTCCATGTTTCTATGGTCTCTTCCTTTGGTAGGTGGATCCCAACATTTTAATTTGAGGAGGGGAGTTTTGTAATTCATATCCACAAATATGATGCACTTGGGAGGCCCAGTAGGAGACAAGTGATGGCTTCAAGTGATGAATGGGAACCACCCAGTGCAAAACAGGAAGGGTTAAGTGAAACTGGTTCCTTTTTGTTCCTTTTTATGCCTTTTGGGGAACTTTCAAAAGAAATTTCTGTCTCAGGAAGCTGGAGGGATGAGAGGATGGGCGGGTGTAACAGCTACATCCTTCTCCAACTCCCAAGTGAGCAGAAGCAGCTGCCATTGGATGCTGATGGAAAAGAACAGTCAAATGTTGTGAATTGGTAGGAATATTCGACTCACCAGGAGCCATGGACATTCCCATCAGGCGATCTCCCAGCCTTCCCACCTCCGGAGAGCATTCCTTGTTGGTGTTGCTGTGATGGGGACAGCACTGATCAACAATGCCAGGTGTCCCAGGGATCATTAGTGTGAATTTGACTGTGAACAAAGGTTAGAAAACCCTTGGATTATGAAATGACCCATCCAGCCTTTGCCTGTGCTGTCACCAGGACACGGAGCACCGAGCAGAACCCCATGGATTAAGGAAAACGCAGAGAATAGTGGAAGACTGCTGAAGAGGAGGAGCATCCAGAGCCTTCCCTTCTCACCAGCAGGACACAGGAAATACTGGGAATGAACTGCTGGCAGCATGAGTGGTGTGAGGCTGAAGCCCTCGGGGTTGTTGGTCGCTGGTCCCCCCTTGGGTGTGAGCAGAGGCTGTTTGAGCAGGACAGCCTCGCCTTACAGGTTGGGGATGATTCCTTATTTTGGTTGGAAGGTAACAGGAGCACCTGGACAGGCAGTGAGGAATGGCCCGAGGAGCTGAGCTGGGCAGCTGTGCCGGAGATGTGTTGCTTGGCAAAAGCAATGCCAAAGAATGGGTGGAAAGCAGGAAAAAAGGAAAGGGTTTTTCTGGGACGTTGATGTAGGTGGCACTGCCAAGGCCTGACTTCCAAAAGGGGTTGTGGTGTCCCCATCCTGCACTGGGGAGAGCCTCTTCTGGAGGGAGAATGGGCCGAGTGGTGGCTGACATCGGTGTAGCTGTCCTTACTGCAGGATCTCTGGGGAATCCAGCCTGGGGGCTGAGGATGGAGCAGCTGCCTGGAAATCTGGGCAATTCTTTGTGATTCTGCCAGGAGAGGATTTCTGGTTGTTACAAAGAGTGTCAGAGGGCTAAAAATCATAAATATACAGGTATAAGGTAGCCAGTAATTATCAAGGTTGCTTCTAGGAATCCCGTGGGGTTGTTTTCCAGCTCTTTGTTCTGGTGGTCCAATCTCCTGGATATTTTTAAAGCCTCGAGCCACAGAGGATGTGTCTCCTTGGAGAAGGTGCAAAAGGCCATGGAGATACTTGGCTCTGTTCCCACGAGCCTCACTGAATCCTTTCTTTCATCCACCACATCCCCACGCTGGTTTTGCTGGATCTGAAGGTGCTGAGCACTCTGAGACGTGCGACGACCTCGAACTGGATGTGGAGTGGAACACAGTGGTGGAAGTGGCAGAGCCACCACCACAAAACGTTTGTGTGCCCTTGGTGACCCTGCAGGGAGAAGCAGAAGCACCTGAGCTTCGGTGCTGGGAGAAACTTGGTGGGATTTCTTATTGCAGGAGGTTTGGTTTAGCAGTTGTGAGAGAAGAAACTTTGCAGCCAGGTGTGGATGTGTGAGGAGTGATTCCTGTGTAGCTGTGGCTGAACTTGAGTCCAGCTCCTCTCATCAATGAGCTGTAACCTCCTTTTCTGGAGATTGAAGGATGATCCCTGTCAGGAGTTGTGGATCCAGGTTCAGGGGGCTGAATCTAGGCTGGTGCCCAGTGGGTTGCACTGGGAGGGTGAGGACCACGGGGACGCTGATTAAGGGGTGCCCCTGCTGCTGCTGGTGTCGGAGCTGTCCATAAAATTCTGGAGAAGAACACCTGACCCACCTATGTTATGGCCTGAATTTAAATGTCTCTTCCTGTATCTTCTTCTTGCAGAGGGTTTTGGTCCAAGCCACGGGCTCCGCTCCCAAAGGGGCGCAGATGCAGCAAATCTCAGTCCCCAGAGTGCAGCAGGTTCCACAACAGGTAATGAACACCTCTGGGACCCCCCTGTGAGCAGGTCCCCACGTCCCACACGATGTTTGAAACTGTGCCAGCTCTAGAAAAATCTTAATTATAGAGTTGGGGGCAGTCAGAGGACTGGGATCACTTTCTCCAGCTTTCTACTCCTGTCTTAGACTGATGGCAAAAGGAACTCTCAAGGTATTTGAAGTTTAGAGAGAACCTTTGCTGCAGCAGTTGTCTTTCATGTATTTGAAGATTTGATGGATTTGTACATTTGAAGATTTGATGGCTGCTTTCTACTGCCATTTAAAAGCATTTATTGAATCAAAGTTAAATTAAAAGCAATCCTCTTTGGTAAAGATTTTTTAGAGGCGAAGTGTTTGGAATTCCTTTTAATTGCACAAATAAATTTACTGACTGCACGTGGCTCCATGGAAAGGTTTGGCGCCACAGAGCCGTGCAAGTGTTTTTATTTATTTGAACTTTGCCTTTTCCAGTCCTTGTTTCCTAAGAAACCAGGGATTTGTGGTGCTGCTCCATGTGGACAGCGTGTCTGACCCTCCTAATTTTTTTTTCCTTTAGTGATTTTTTTATTTGGTTTCTCTGTTTCGGGGGGGAAAAAAAATTGCCAGAGGGCAACTACCAAAGAAAAAGGGGGCTGGGGTTCAGCTGGACACTGCCAGGCTTCCCTCTGAAGGAAAGGCTGCAGCATGAGCTCAGCCCTGTTAGTCAGCCCTGAGACACGTGTCCAGAGGAAACCCAGCTCCATTGTTTCCACTGCTCATGGAGCAACGACTTATTTATCTATTTTAATTTGACCTTTGAAAATAAAAACCTCCTTTGGGATTCCTAAGCATGTAGGGGGGTTGTTTGTTTTATTTTTTTTGTTGTTCTTTTTCTTTTAAAAAGAAAGCCTGAATGTCAAGGTAGGGTTGGAGTTGTTAGGGAGGTGATGTGCAGTTTGTGCTGCTTTTCCTGAGCAATCCATAACTTCTTGATGCCTGTTCCAGGTGCAATCCGTGCAGCACGTTTATCCAGCCCAGGTCCAGTATGTGGAAGGAGGAGAAGCTGTTTATACCAATGGAACCATGTAAGAATCTCTGAGATGTCCCAATCCCAGCCCTTCCCTCCTCCCGGGCTCCTTCCCCCCAGCACTGCCCCACCATGGAAGGAGGAGGAGGAGAAAAAGGAGGAGGAGGAGCTGTTTCCACGTGTGATGTTGTGTGTGAAGGTGGTTTCATCCAGACCCCAACCTTGGGGGTGTTGTCCTCCTGGAGGGACAGTTTTTCAGGGAATTCTGCTACATAAGAGGGTCTGGTGTTCCCCCATGCCCAGCACATTGTGTGGCAACGTGGGCAGAGTGACTTTAGGAGCGTAACTCCTGGAGGAAGAAGGGGATGTTGTAAGATTTTATAGGATCAAGGAATCCCAGAGTGGTTTGGGTTGGAAAGGACCTTAAAACCCATCTCCTTCCAACTCCCCAACACCTTCCACCATCCCAGCTTGCTCCAAGCCCCGTCCAACCTGGCCTCCGACACTTCCAGGGATGGGGCAGCCACAGCTTCTCTGGGCAACCTGTGCCGGGGCCTCCCCACCCTTAAAGTTTCCCCTTCCTCCTGCGTGCTGTGCCCCTTTTTGTGCCTGCTCTTGGCCTTCCTCACCCCAGTTCCCTCCAAGACCTCCTGGCCGTGGGTTTGCGCTCCGGGGCCGTGAACTCCGGCGGCGCGGGGTCCCATTCCGACGGCGCAAACCCCGCCGACAGCGGAGCGACTTTTCCAACGCTCGTCCAGCTTTAAGAACCTGTTGTCCTTGGAATCCTCCCTGGCAGCCTCTCTCCATGTGCCCCTTTTGTCCCTCGAACAGACGAGCCGCCTACTCCTACAACCCCGAGGCGCAGATTTACGCCGCGGGCGGCGCCGCGCCCTATTTCGACGCGCAGGGAGGAGGAGGAGGTGGAGCTCAGGTGACTACAGCGGCGTCCTCTCCTACAGCCATTCCCTCTCACAACATGGTGGGCATCACCATGGACATTGGGGGAAGTCAGATCCTGTCCGGCTCGGGAGCCTATCTCATTCATGGGGGGCTGGAAAACTCTAGACATTCCCTGTCACACACCTCACGCTCCTCTCCAGCAACGGTATGTAGCCCTGCAGGGGTCGCAGCTCGGGGGCCAGCAATTGTTCCAAGGGAACTGAAAAGCCTTCAGAAAATAAAGCTGACCTGTCGTTGTCACTGTTTATGTCTATGACGTGCCAGGGGAGGGAATAGACACTGGTGTACTGCACTTGTTGTTCAGATGGTCCCTCTCGCTCGGCAGATCCCGAGTGGGTCACTGAAATGATGCAGCATGAGAGAAAATCCTCTGGGATTTGGGTTGGTTTTTTTTTCTCCCCCCCAAGCAAAATATTTTGGCTTTCAAAGATTTGCCTCTATTTACGTTTTCTAATAAGTCAAATGTCTCAACATGGAGCTTGCTCACCCGAAATATTGAAATATATTTTTAATTATGAGGAGACCTGGAAAATCAACCCGGTGGATAATTAGCACATAAATTATGTCAAGCTGATCATGCCAAGTGCACAGTGATCAAAAAAGCTTTTGTCTACATATCTCCTACACCATTGTGTATTCTCTCCCTGCCATATGTTTAGAAAATGTCTTTTAGGGGTAATACTGATCAAACAGAAATGTTTTAAAGTTCTGATTTTGTTAAATCGTGCCCCTCCAGCTGTCAGTCAAGGTGCCACGTGCTGGCAGCACAGCTGTACAGCTGTGTGGGACTGAGGGGTTACAGCTGTTCACCCAGAACAGCCTTTTTGCAGTTAGAAGCTACCAGGGATTTGATTTGGGAATCTCCCAGCCCTTAGCAGCTGCCAGGAGTGGTTGGAGCTCATTTCCTGGGACACTGCTCACCTTCCTCTCCAGACTTATGTGTGTTTATGCATTTTTATATAAATATGAATACAAATGTAGGTGTAATTCAGGGTATGTAGCCAAAATTTAAAATGTGAGCAGCATCACCAGGGAGAAAAACAGGAGCTGTTGCTACTGAGAACGCCTGAAAATCTGGCCTGTTAAGTTGTACTTTTTTTTCCCACTGAGTTTTAGAATATAGACTTGATGTTTTTTGAATCTTTGTGCCTTGAAAGGTTGCTTTGATCCTGTAGAAAATGTGCTCTGCCTTAGGTAGACATAGGGGGAAGGTCCTCAGTTTGAGTGGAAGAGAAAATGACAGATGCTGGGTTAGCCGGGTTTCTTTTCTTGGGTGAGAATTGTGTGTGTGTGTATTTTAACTGCTCACAGTTAAAAATTAGCACTGGACCATTTGATTTTTGCTCAGGCTTGTTATTTCGAAGCGTCACCTCTGTGGGACTGCATCTCACAAAGCTGCACAACTTTATTCTTGCATTTTTGGGGTTTTTTGTTGCCGTCAGTAGAAATGTCCCATGAACAGGTTTAGTGTGTGGGTATCACACGAGATAAGGCTGTTCAGCAAAAAAAAAAAAAAAGAATTTAGAAAGCAACCTTTATGAAAATGCATCTGAGAGAAGTTCACTCTGTTGCATGTAGGAAGGAACTTCCTGAAGGTGTTTTAACACCAAATATCTGAGGAGGGGCTGAAGAGGGTGGAGAAGTGCCTGGCAGACAGTCCAGAGCTGTCTCTGTGTGTGGCTTTCAGTTCTTCCAGCACAGACCAGAGTAGGAGGGGGATAGAGCAGAGCCTTGGAATTTCACATCATCATGGAGTCATTTGGTTTGAGACCTTAAAGCTCATCCAGTGCCACCCCCTGCCGTGGGCAGGGACACCTTCCACTATCCCAAGCCCTGTCCAAGCTGGCCTTGGACACTTGCAGGGATGGGGCAGCCACAGCTTCTCCAGACACCCATTATAAAGGATGGGTGGCTTAAGGAGAGCAGAGACTGAAACAAATCCGTGGACAGGAACATTATTTTCTGTTGCAATGTCCAGCCCGAACAGAGGATGGGAAAGGCTGGTGTTGAAGAGGCCAGAGGGGCTCTGGTACTCCTGGAAAAACGTGGTGGGGCAGGATCAGGAGTTTTGTGGGAGGAAAGGAAAGCAGAGCTCGTGCAGGTGGAGCCAGGGAAGCCAAAGTGGCCAAGTGGAAGTTTGCAGTGGCCTTGGGGTGCAGTGCAGAGGGGATGGACATCACAGTGGTCAGTGATGGGAGGGCTGGGCCATGTGAGAGGCAGTGGCTGGGAATGGGGAAGGAGAGGGACTGGAGGTGTTGAGGGCTTGGGGAAGACACCCTGAGACCCCAAGAGCAAGGAGGGCATCTCCAGAGGAGAATGGGAACAAGGGAGTGCTTCAGAATTAGCAATGGCCCAAGAGCTGCCTCAGGAGGTTGAGAGATGTTTGGTGAAGGCCGTGTGTGCACTAGAGAAAAATCTTCAGATACTTAAATAAACCAATCTTCTATATCTGCTCCATCAGATGGGCTGGAACAGCACATAGAACAGTCCCACTCAACATCTGTGCCAACACAGCTCTATTAATCCTCATCTAAATTAGCCTGGACCAAGAGAGGAAATCCTTGAGACCTCCCATAAGTGGGTCCTCGGAGCTCCTCACCTTCCTGCAGGGCTGCTTAAGAGCTTTTAGTCTTTCCCCTTGTGATAGTTCTTGTTGCAGGTGCAGGGTGTCCTTTTGGATGGGCCACTTGCCAGCAGCAAAGGGCCAGGCAGCATTTCTGTGCCTGCCTAAGAGTTGCTGAAGCAGCCCCTGAGCAGAGGAAGGAAATGGGGTCTCCCTCTGACTCTGACTCATTTCCTGAAGGCTTTGTCAGCACTCAGGCTTTGGTTCCTCACGGCCCTTCCTGGTGTGTGAGACTGTTCTCCAAAACCCCCCCAGGCTGAGGCTGAATTCAGTGATAACATCTCGAGAAGGGCCACGGCGGTTCCACTTTGGGGTGGGAACCAAGGAGCTCGTGCTGGAGGTGCTTGGGCAGAGTGTCACACTCAGAGCTGGGTATGGCACTGTGGCTTTGGTTGTTGGGTGCTATTTCAGAAGCTGGGTCTGGTTTGTTCTGCTCTCCCAGCCCTCTGACTGAGCTTGGGTTTGTGAAGGGCTGGGTTTGTCGCGACCTTTGTCTCCACCGTGGGGTGAGTCAGTGCAGGCTGTGACTGTGAAGGGGAGGCCACGGGCAGATCATGTGCAGATGCTTTGTGCACGTCCCTGCAGAGCTGTTAAATGAGGACAGAGGCAGGAGAGAGCTGCACGTTCTGTGTCCTGCCTCGTCCTGCCTGCTCTGCCAGGTCACAGATAACAGGGTTTGAGAGCATCTGCTGGACAGAAACAGTCCCTTCTGCTCCTGCCAGTCCCTTAATGTGGGGTTTTTGAAGGTTTGGGGATTTTTTTTTTTCCTTTCTCACTTGTAAAAAGCTTGAAGAGGAGCACTGGGACCAGGAGCTATCTGGTTTTCCAGAGATTGCCAAGAGATTCAGCCCCAGTAGCAGAAAGGAGAAGACAAGAAGGGTCCAGGAGAGGTCCAGCAGCCACAGCTGGGCTGGAGGTAGAACAGGAGCCAGCCAGGGAGTGAGGGGGCTCCTCAGGGGCCAGAAGGCCTCACCTTGGCTCCTCTGAGATCAACAGGAGTGAGCACAGGTAGCATCAAGATGTGCCATGCCTGGGGGAGAACTCTCAGTTCCAACCTGGCCCCTCCCTTCAGAGTCCCTCTGCAGTTCTCAGCATCAGGAAGCCTTACCCATTCCAGCTTATGCACTCTCCTTGCACCCCAGTTTTATTTAGTTTTTTTAGGTTTTTTTTGACAAAATATTAAGAGTTGGTAATTACCGAGTCATTACTGACACTTCTTGAAAGGTCTGGGTAAAACTCCGCAGCAAATCTTCGACCCACCGCGGTGGATCAGTCTGGCGGTGGTTTGCTCTCAGCAGGGAGGGAAAAGGAGGAGGAAAATTGCTTCTTTTACAAATGGGAAGTGCTTTTAGAGGAAGATAAACCCCCCCTGGCCTCGCTCTGTCACCCCCGTGGGGATTCCTGCTGTGTGTCCATTTGCATGTCCCAGTAACGCCTCTGCAGCTCCATCCACACCCACTGTGCTCATCTGTTTGCCTCTTTTCCACCAGCTTGTTGATATAAAGCATTAATCATTCAAATATTAATAAAGAAACAATAATCCTGGCTGTTGCTAACTATCTGATTTCCTTTCTTTTTCTTTTTTTTTTT
>VZRJ01004784.1:513804-541508 GCA_013397565.1 Ptilonorhynchus violaceus | reverse complement strand
TTTTTTCCTTTTTTTTTTTTTGTTTTCTCCCGTGCACATTTTCTTTAGCTTGAAATGGCGATTGAAAACCTACAAAAAAATGAAGGGATTACATCACACAAAAGCAGTTTGCTCAACAGCCATGTAAGTTACACTCAGAATTTACAACCTTTTCCCTGCTTTGGTAGGAGAATTATTTGTAGCCCTTTGGTGTATTCAACAGCACGAGTCACTCAAAGCAGCCTGTGATGGAGCTGTGCTGCCCAAACCAGCCCATTCCCGAGGAAAAAAAGAGCCTGCAAAAAGTGCCATGATCATAATGTTTGCTGCTGAGATGCTCTGGAGTCTGTTAACTGCCTCTGCCCTGTGTTTATTTATTTCATCTGCCTTGCAATGGAAATTGCTGGCAATTAGATAAACACATTTGAGGAAGTTCTTTTCCTTTCACTGGAGCTGAAAAAATGGCTGGAAAATTACTTGTAAATCTACAGCAGTGACTCGGTGTGAGCTGTGACAGACACCCCTCAAGAGCCTGTGGATGCCTCTATTCCCTCTCCCTGTGCCTCAGGAAGCCCATTCCTGTCCCAGTGCTGTGCTCCATCCCCGTGCTGGCCCCCTCTCTTTGCTCTGTGCCAAGGATTTCCCTGCTTTGTGTGATATTCCCACCGTTCTGCTGGGCCTGTGCATCCTGGTGTGGGGCTGCCATGCAGTGACACTGAGGGCTGAGCACGTGCTTGGCTGAGATTGGGTTTGATTCGAGTCAATTTGGAGTCTCTGGACTTGCCTTGGCTTCCCTGTGTCTGGATTCAGCTCAAGCATGTCCTGCCCTCATAAATCGCAGTGCACAAAGTGGTGCTTCTTTCTTCTAACAGATTTTCCTCTGGCTTGGTGGTTGGGGGCTGATTTGTTGTCATTCTTAGGTCTTGCAAAGGAAAAAAAAAAGAAATGTTTGGCTTCTTCACCCTAGAGAAACAGCCTGAGACAACTAAAGGAACATTAAAGCAGTCTGATTCCCTTAAGCTGATGTCAAACTCCAGGCCAGGGCTCCTGGAGGAGCTCAGTCCTTATTCCAGCTGGTGGAAAGTGGAAGTTTCTGGTTGTAGTTGGAGAAGCACAAACCTGCAGGCTCAGGCTGGTGGTTCCCGTTCTGAGCATCTCCCTGCATCCCTCCCATCCCAGGCTGTGCCAGCCTCACACTCCTGAGTGCTGCACAGGGATCCTGTTGCTCTGCAGGGTTTTTCTCGTTCATCAAGCACAAGGTTTGAGAAAAAATCAGGAAAAGGGCAGGGGAAAGAAAGCAAAGATAGAAAAGAGTGAGTGAGACATTGGGAGTGGAGTGAGGGACCTGAGCCCCCACGGGAGTGAGCCCTGATTTGAGCAGGAAGCTGGGCTAGGATGGTTTGGGTTGGAAGGGATCCTAAAGCCCATCCTATTCCATGTCCTTCCACCTTCCTTAGACCAGGGTGCTCAGAGCTTTGTCCAGCCCAGCCTTGGATGTTCCCAAGGGACTGGAGAGGGCCAGAGCTGGCTCCCAGTGCGGGGGTGGGACATCCCAGGGAGCAGCAGTGCTGAACCTTCCCCAGCAGGGCTGGTGGTGCAAAGGTTTCTGCTCTCCAGGACAATTCAGTTCCCACCTCTTCATGGTAAAGAACAAAACCAAACCACCAGGCAGGGTTACCCATCCCAAATCCCACCTGGCTGCCACACAGGATTGTCAGGCTGGGTTTATTTTGTTACCATCAGCAGATGGTTCATGCCAGGAATCTTTGGGGTTTAAAAAAAAATGAAAAAAAAACCAACAAGAAAAGACAATTAAAGGTATCTCAGTCAAGAGGGAGTTTTTTACATGGTGTCATTTAACCAAAATCAAGGTGAAATGGAGCTTGATAACTGAATTTGGCTTCGAAAGACTCATTGCCTGCAAAATGAAACACCAAAAAAACACAAAATAAACCCAAAACAACCCCCATTGGAATTCCCTCCTGTGAGTGAATGGCTCTGTCCTAACTCTGAGCTCAGCTGAGTGGGGACTTAGGAACCTGCTGCTCACAGTCCCAGCTAAAAACACCTTAAATATGAACCACAAATGTAGATCTCTTCTGGTTTGTTTTTTATATTTCACAGAAGTGGCCATAAAAAAAACTTCTCCAAACCTGGACCTTCAAGAAAAACAAAGGGTTTTTATTTTCTCAGCCAGCCCCGAGAATGGCTTTTTCCATCCTTGGATCGAACAAGGATGAGGTTTTTGCTAAAGAATATTTTTTTAAAAGGGAACCAAGCAGTCAGATAGAAATAAAGTTAAGGTAGAAATGAAAATTAAATGTTCCCCTGTAGTGCCTATAACAAACACAGCAGCATATGACTGCAGAGTGATTTTATTGGAACCTGATTGTGGCGTAAACAGAAATAAAACTGGGGAATATCTTATTGTCACAACCAGGAAAAAATCAGAAAGCAAACAGAATAAGGGATACACATGGAAAGAGTCTTTAATTTTCTCATTGTAAGTGCCCAGTCTGTTATTACAAGTGCAGGACGAGCAAAAATCGTGTTTGGAAAATTATTTGTATTCTGACAGATTTCTGTTTCAAGCTCTTTTGTGTGCTTCATAATAAATTTCTAATTCAATAGTGGGAGTTCATATTGTGAAACTCTGTCATGTTTAAAGGAATATAAAAAGACATTTGCAGGAAAATAAAGCTGGGAGAGAAAGGGAACCTTCTAGAAGTATCAGGGATTAGAATAAAAATGCCCAGGATCAAATTTAAACGAGAGGGTTTTACCTGTATCTGAATTTTCTATAGTAATATGCAACTTTTATTTTTTTTAAGGCTTAAGGCTTAAAATTTAGGAAATAAATAGCTGATGCACATTCAGTATCTTCCGTAGGATAAATAAAATAAATGGTTTAAAAATATGGAAGAATCTTAAGCAATAATCTTTTAAATATGGTGGGTAGGCCAAAATTACCACAGGTGTGGGCAGCTTAAAAACTGAATTCCTGCTGGTCTTTGATGTCAAAATCCCTGGGGTCCACTTTTGTTGGAGAGAACTGAATGGCTGGGGGAGGCTCAGGGCTGCAGAAAGAATTTTTGGGGCTTCCAGGGATGTCTGTTCTGCAGATGGGAGCAGGGAGGATCCTGATGGATCATTGGCAAACACCATCTGTGGGCTCTGCAGGTCAGGATGGTCTCTGCCTGGGGAAGGTCACCCCGAGGAGTGTCTTGGGGGAAGGTGAGAAGGTGAGAAAGTGGCTCCATGAAAAGCAGGACACAGGGAAAAATGGTCAGGGGGTTTTTCTCCTTCCAGCTGTGGCAGCCCCTGGTCTGCTCCAAAGGCCACCAGGACTGATGGGTCCAGTCGTGGGCACTTGTGGTTGGATTGGGATCAACCCCGACTGATGAATCATGGAATGGTTTGGGTTGGAAGGGGCCTTAAAGCCCATCCCATTCCATGCCCCTGCCATGGGCAGGGACACCTTCCACTATCCCAGGTTGCTCCAAGCCCCATCCAACCTGGCCTTGGACACTTCCAGGGATGGGGCAGCCACAGCTGCCCTGGGCAACCTGTGCCAGGGCCTCCCCACCCTCCCAGGGAAGAATTCCTTCCCAATATCCCATCTAACCCTGCCCTCTGGCAGTGGGAAGCCATTCCTTTTGTCCTGTCCCTCCATCCCTTGTCCCAAATCCCTCTCCAGCTCCCCTGGAGCCCCTTTAGGCACTGGAAGGGGCTCTGAGGTCTCCCTGGAGCCTTCTCCAGATGAATGAAATAGTTTTAACTGTAGAGCTTTAACTGCACAGGTTTGGATGCAGCAGTTCAATTGGGATCTGTGAGTGAGACCCACGGGACACTCAGGGTGCTGCAAAGCCTCTGTGTGAGAGCAGAGTGGGAAAGGAAACACAGGAACTGAAATAGCTCCGTGGGGTGAGGTGCCACAGATGTCATCACACAGCTCAGGTTGTATTTTCACGGAGTTATTGGTGAAAAACTCCGGTCTCGTGGTGAATTGGGACCCTGAGGTTTCACCAAGAGAAAATGGGAGAAAGGAGGGGAATGCTGGAGTGGGAGTGGAGAGGGTTTGAGCGTGGGTCAGGGTGTAGATCCATGGGGTTGTCAAATCCTACTGATTTTAGACTAAGTCTGTGCTTCATTCCAATATGTGCTTGAACTCTCAGTTGTGTGGAGATGCTGTGGCTGATTTTTGGGTCCATAATCTGGGTCTGTTTTGCCCTGATCTGGTGGGAATGCAGCTGGTCCTGGCGCCTCCCACGCACGCAGGGATGGAGGTCTGGGAGGAAAGGGAAGCCTGGAAAATATTAATCCCAAACATCCCTCCTGACAATGAAAGGGCTTTTACCAGTGCTGTTGATATTAGTCCGTTTGTACATCTAGTTCATTCCAAAATTCACTTATTGTAACACTTATTTTATTGATGCTGAAGTCATTTAATCAATTAAAGGAGATCGGGGGCTTTGCGTTTGAATTCCTGTGCTGACACCGTGTGCTGGACCTGCCCTTTCAGACTATCTAGGTATAAATAATTTATATTAATTGCAAATTTTAATCAACAGCGGTGTCAGAAGTTCAGACAGTAAATTTTGCAAAATAGATGGATTCCCTGAGATTTTTAAGGTTGCTTTGGCAACCGTTAATTTTATTGTTAAAGGAGCCATTGCAGACATGCCAATCTTCAAATTAATAAAGACCTTGCATCAATTTGCTTCCCCTAAGATTTATTCCTCTTAGGCAGTATCTTCAGATCTTTTTGTCTTGGAAAACCTGAGTTCTCACAGCTTTATTTTGGCTCTGCAGGATTTCATCCGAACCCGAGGTGGACGCTGAGGATTGTGTTTGAATGAAAAACCTGACAGTGCTTTTGTTTGGGCTTGGGAGGGGGGGTTTGCCATCATAAAAAGTAACATAAAGTTATATAAATTGTAAGTCATGTAAATTAACTTGTATAAATTAATTACTCAGCACTAAGTTCTCTCGAACTCCCAAATCCGACGGGCGCTCCGGACGTTTAAGCGCCGAACCCTCCCTGACGTTCCAGCCCTCTTTAGACTTCCCATGTTCTTTATTTTTCCATGCCTGAAGCTCCAGTGGCTGCTGGATAACTACGAGACAGCGGAAGGTGTCAGCCTTCCCAGGAGCTCCCTCTACAACCATTACCTGAGGCACTGCCAGGAGCACAAACTGGATCCCGTGAACGCCGCGTCCTTCGGGAAGCTGATCCGCTCCGTGTTCATGGGGCTCCGGACTCGGCGCCTGGGAACCAGGTTGGTGGGAATCCACGTTTAAATAAATAAAAAACCATCCCTCCTGCAGCTTCTTTCCTGTACTAAGAACCTCCTGAGCATCTTGTGAGATCTGTGGAAACAACCGACCCTGATCCGGTGGGAAAATGTATTTTATTTGAACCTAAGCTTGTTCTCATCCCTTTAGGGAATGGCTGGAGTTGTGTCAGGAGAGGTTTAGGTTGGATATTAGGGAAAGGTTCTTCCCCCAGAGGGTGCTGGGCACTGAACAGGCTCCCCAGGGAATGGTCCCGGCCCCAAGGCTGCCAGAGCTCCAGGAGCATTTGGACAACGCTCCCAGGGATGCCCAGGGTGGGATTGTTGGGGTGTGTGTTCAGGGCCTCAGTGATCCTTGGGAGTCCCTTCCAGCTCAGGATATTCTGGGATTCTATATTGTCTGACAAAGA
Organism: Ptilonorhynchus violaceus; assembly: GCA_013397565.1. Classification (NCBI taxonomy): domain Eukaryota; kingdom Metazoa; phylum Chordata; class Aves; order Passeriformes; family Ptilonorhynchidae; genus Ptilonorhynchus; species Ptilonorhynchus violaceus. The sequence goes on along the minus strand of VZRJ01004784.1, from coordinate 535,825 downwards.
TGAGGTAGCTCATCCTCACCATTTCCACCGCAGAGCCCAAAATCCTGGTTCAGTGAATCCCTTTCTCCCTTTGGGTCCAGTAAAGATCCCCCGTGGCAGACCCTGTGCCCACAGCTTTGATGCAGACAAGCTGTAAAGTTGTAAATGGTTCCTTTCTGAAATACCCAAAGCATCAGGCTGAACCTTGCCGAGAGGGTTTTTACTTCTAAAACATCACAGATCCTTATGGTGTTACAAAAAAAGTGTAACCCAAGAAAATAAACTCCTGTAATCACAGACATGTCCATCAAGGGAGCAGCTAAAGCTTCTGCACAGCTGAGTGTGCACTTTATCCCAGCTTAGAAAATTTAAAAAGTGGGTAATATACTGCCTACAAAAAAGTCATTGCTCTGATTGTTGAAGATTTTATAATAAAATTCAAGCTTAGATATGTAGGCTTTTAAACAAGAAAAAAACCAGATGTGTCCAGGGCATTCCACAGCTGGAATGTGGAGGTGACAGCTGCAGGAAGAGCAGGGGAGCATTTGGATTTCTGCAGATTGGGTCGGGTGCAAGAGCTCTGAAGTAATTTCTTTAGAGGAGAGAAATTCTTTAATCCCATCAAGGATTAAAGAATAAACAAGTGAGCAAAAAACCCATTTAAAATTGCAAATGTGCAGGCTGGGAAGGGGACAGTGAACCTCAGTAAGTATGGAAAGAGCTGACCTCCATTATTTTTTGTTCATAATAAGTCTAGGTTATAAAGGCAGCTGATATTTAATTTGCAGGCACTTAAAATCACTTAGGACGGGTCTGAACAAGCAGTGAGTGTAAAACCCTTCGGTACAATGAGAAGGACCCAACAATTCAACTGGGCCCTTGAAAAGAGCAAATTCCCCCAACAAAAGAAGAACCCAATTTGATAAATACCCTTCTCTTATATTTTTCTAATTTTCCTGTGGGAATCATCCTTGGGTTTAAGGTGCCTCCAGTCCCTGTTTTGGTGACACAGCAAATGAATTTTCAATCTCCCCACTCTGGACTCTGGAGATGCTGTTGGTGCTTCCCTGGTTTGGTCTCCTCTCCCCCTGAGGACTCAATTCACCCATCCTGGGTGACAAATTGGCTAAATCCAAGTTGGACACACTCTCATCCTGTGTCCATGGCTGCAGAACTGTCCTCCCTGAAAAATCCCACTTTGGTGGAAAAACTTGAGCTGACACATCCCTCTGTGATGGACTCACACCCTCCTAAGGAGCACCACAGCAGGAAAGAAGGAATTCCAGCCCCCTGTGCTTGGAGAAAGCTTTCAGTTTTTCACCAAACCTACAAAAATGAGCAGCCCTGAGGACAAAACCACATCAAAGCTCGTGGCTGTTGCTGCAGAAGTGCTGGCAGCAGAAAGACATTTTTCTTTTCATAGTGGGCCGTTCAGCCAGGCTGGTTTTATCCAAGTCTAGATAAAGATGGACGCTTGTTTTTATGGAAAAAAACAAATCCCCAAACCCTAACCAAACAGCAGAGTGTCCCCTGTGGTCCTGCTGTCACTGTTTAATAACAATTGTGTTGTAACACTTCCCTCCTCTTCCCCAGTCAGTTCAGGAACAAACCTGCCTGGATTTAGGTGTGGATATCGCTGGACTTGGCCACAAATGGGTTTAAATTTTCTGGGGGGTGATGGCATTTCATTAGTTCATTAGTTCAGCCACTCAAACAGTGCTTGGCTGCAAGAAGTGGGGTGTGTTGTCCAAACAACCAGGGCCGTGATGTTCCTTCCACTGACAAATTTACAGTCTCAACGTTGATTTTCCAGGGGAAATTCCAAGTATCACTACTATGGGATCCGCCTGAAGCCGGAGTCGCCGCTGAACCGCCTGCAGGAGGACACCCAGTACATGGCCATGAGGCAGCAGCCCATCCACCAGAAGCAAAGGTAGGTGCTCCCAGGCCCTTCCCAAAGCCCTCAGCAGGCCCCATCCCGGGATTTGCCTCCTCTTGGGAGGTTCAAGTGGTGCTGAAGAGGCAGAGCTGAGCAGTGGAAGGGTCCAAAGGGAACTCCAGTTGATGCCCCATCCCTGGAAATATTCAAGAATGGGTTGGATGAGACTTTGAGGAATGTGGTGGAGTGGAAGATGTCCCTGCTCACTGCAGGAGGGTTGGACTAGATGGCTTTTAAAGGCCTTTTCCAACCCAAACTCTTCTGGAATTCCATGGAATGGGATTTATCAGCCTGTTCTGTTTGGCCATGTCTTATTTCACCCTCTGTGCCACCTTCCACGGCCTCCCCGTAGCCAAACTGGTTTGGGATCTCAGCTATGGAGATGTTTGTGCCAAATCAGTGTTAAGGACTTGGGGGCTTCTGCTGGATTTGGGTGGATTTGGGGTTTTTTGCTGTGCAAAAGTGCAATTTAAATAGTGCCGTGTTTAGTCTCGTGCCTGAGTAATTTTAAAGATAAAAGACAATTTGCAAAGGGATTTGGAATTCTGGAAGCCTGGACACTTCTGGTTGTTGCTGAAGTGGAGAAGGAGCAGGAGAATTTATTTCTTCAGCTCCCAAACGGAAAGTAAATGCAAAAGTCAGTGCCTTAGACAGAGTCTGCTCTGGAACCCACCCCAGCTCTGCTTCTCTTTTTGGATTTTTTGATGCCACCAAACTTCTTAACCCTTTAGTTCTGTCTTGGGGAAGCTTTTCAAAAGGAGCTTCTCCTTTTCCCCTCCACTTGAGTCCACGAGATCAATGATCAGCCCTCAACATGTTGTCCTTGAGCAAAACCTCCTGTACCTCTCCGTGAACTCACAGGTCTGCCTGTGAGTGTAAACAACGTGTAGGTGTTTGCTCCTGCCTCTGTGGGTCCTAATCCATGGTAATTGTGTGGGAATGCAGGTACAGAGCAGCCCAGAAGATGGATGGCATGGCAGAGAGTGCATCCAACAGCAACCCCCACACCACGCCCGAGCAGTCGGTGGCTGCTCAGAGCCAGCACCACCAGCAGTTCATAGGTGAGGACACTCCTGGGGTCATTGTTATCCCACATTTGGGATTTGGGCAGTAAGGGGAAAGAAGGTCTTGTCCAGCAAGTCCCAACTGTTCTGCATTTGTTTGCTTTCTTCATAAATCTAAAGTATTATGTGTTTTTTCAGTGTTATATATTTTATATATAGTATGTGTTCTATAGGCTTTTGTAGTGTCACACTTGGGAAGTTTATCTGACTCCTGTCACCCCAAGAAGGCTTTTTCCTTCTGGGTCCCTCATACTCTGTTTTTAATCCATCCAAATTTCATGGAAGAGTGAAGGTCCTGCCAAGCCTGGCCAGAGGGAGAAAAGCAAATTTCTTCCTTGCAAAGCCTGCAATAGGAATCTGAGTGAGATGATCCATACAGACCCTCCCCCTGTGGGACAGACCCTCTGGATTTCCTGGTCCTGGATCTGTGTGTCTCCACCTGCTCCAGCTGAGGCAGCAAATCCCAGCTCCTGACCCCTCTGCTGCCCAGTTCTATTCCCCACTGTAGCCTCAAAATAATAGATCTAAGTTTAGTGTAACAGCACAAATCAGGGAAAGGATTAAATTATCAATCTCAATTTTCCTGTTTCATCCCAGCTGGGACATGAGAGAGCCCCCCAGTGAAGGCAGCCCCTTGGTCTGAGTGTTCCTAACCCTCACCATCTTCCCCAATCTCTTTTTTCCCAGATGTGACCCACGTCTTTCCTGAGTTCCCAGCCCCTGATTTAGGTAACGTCCTCTTGCAAGAAGGATTCACCTTGAACGACGTGAAAACTCTGCAGATCCTCTACAGGAGACACTGCGAGGTGATTATTGGAATGTTATTGGTGACTATTTGCAATTGATTTATTAATTGATGTGGGACGGGATCTCCCATATCCCACTCCTAGGAAAAGCTGCAATATAACAGGGAATGCTTGATTTGCCAGGAATTGCAACTCAGATATTCTGCTCGATGTGATTTCCTCGCCGTGTGACCTGGTTTATGTTACATTAATTACTAAAACAGCGCCAATTCCGTTGTTTTTGCTGTGAATTATTTGCTGTAAATGGCAGCCCTCGAGCCGTGTGCTGACACCGTGCTGCTCTTTGTTGTCAGGCGACTTTGGATGTGGTGATGAACCTGCAGTTCCACTACATCGAGAAGCTGTGGCAATCCTTCTGGAGTCCCAAGGCACCCCCTAGTGATGGCCCCACTGCTCTGCCTTCCAGGTACTCCTCAGCCCTCCACCACCGCTCTGAGCTCCGTTTCTCGGGGATATATTTCTTTTTAAAGGCTTTTTGAGCGTTTTGGAGAATTGGAAAGTATTTTTACTGCCCTGCAGAGTCGTGCCAAAGAGTGCTGGAAGTGTTTAACATCATCATGCAAAGTTCGGAGCTCTGGGGAAAGTGTCTGCTCTGATTGGAGAGTTCTGGGGTCACTGGGGTTGGAAAAGCCCTCCAGGATCATCGAGTCCATCCCTTAACCCATCACTGCTGTGTCACCACTAACCCATGTCCCCGAGTGTCACATCCACATTATTTTTAACACTTCCAGGGAGGTGACTCCACCACTGCCCTGCACAGCCTGTTCCAGTGCCTGACCACTCTTCCAGTGCAGAGATTTTCCCTGATATCCAACCTAAACCTCCCCTGGAGCAACCTGAGGCCGTTTGCTCTCATCCTGAGGCTGTGTATCCGTGTCCCCTGAAGGGGATGTGCTGTCCCCAGTGCTCACCAGGAGCACACAGTGAGGATTCCCTGCCCTGACTCAGTGCCATCCTCTGGCTCTGAGGTTTTAGGGATTCTCTGAGGTTTTAGGGACTCTCTGAGGTTTTAGGGACATCCAGACTGACTCTCTGCCTTGCCTGGCTGCCCAGTCCTGTCAGTGCCTCGTGTTTTGAGGCAGATCATGGCAAACAAAGCTGCTTTAATCTTTTCACTCCTTCTTGGCTCGTTGCTGTGCCTTTTCCTCATCCTTTATGCACTGGAAGTTGCTGCCAGGGGGATGGAAATAAGTGAAAACAGAGAAAATTGAAAAAGTGAAGGTTTCTTAAAATTTCTGTCACAAGTCTGTCCACTTCTATTGATGCTGTAACAGCTTCCAACACAGACATTTTCTGTTCAGAAGAAAAATGGTAAAACATTGAGCAATAAGCAAAAAATCCCACAAAAATCAGTGGAATATGACCCTGTAGATGTTGCCCAATGGATATTTTCCTGCAAGGAATCACTGCAGCTGTGTTTGCTTGGTTTAAAATCTCATTTACTTAAGGGAGCAGCTCCCAGGCAGATTGCAACACCCCAGGGAGATATTTCTAGGTACACACACGGGATGCTGGAGGCAGCTTTCCTGCAGGGCTCTGTCAAAACCTTGCCAAGGCTCTGTGCTCTGCCACCTCTCCACACTAAATAACACACTCCCTCCCCTTCTTCATATATAAATATAAATATAAACCCCAAATATTATGGAAAGTGTGATAAGATGCAGAGCATGGGTGCACTTCACAGCCAGTTCAGGTGCTGGATGATCTGTTTCTCCTTATGAGTTATTGCCTGTGGAGTTCATCACTAAAATTCCTCAGGCTGAGGCTCTGAGTGCCCCTTTAGGGCATTTCCAAAGCTTGACTTTAAAGATTTTGCTGAAAAGAAATGATTTTGACGTGAAAGAGCCTTCCAGATTCCCAGTTCCCAGCAGGATGTGTGATGCTCTGGCAGTGCATTGAGGTTTCAGCTCTCTCTGCTGGCTGTGTAACCAAATATCTTGAGCCTTTATCATGCAGTAAAAGCATCCACACAGCTACAAAGTGAAAATAATGCCGGCTGGGTTGACAGACAATATGCTCTGTTCTCACCCAAACACCCAATCCCTTTCCTTCTGAAAGCATTCAGCACTGGGAGGTGTCAAACACCTTGGAAACATCTGCAGTATCCCTCAATTTCAGCTGATCTGCTCCTCCCTTGGCTGCAGTTTTTGTCCCCAGTGCTGTGGCTCAGGAGGGTGAGAGCAGAGGAGACAGGAGAGGGCTGGGAAGGTTTTGGGAACTGCTGGGGCTGTGGGGAGAAAGCAGCTCCTTGGTGGCTGAAGTGGCTGTGCTGAAGCTCAGCTCCCCCAGACACAGGAACAGGAGGATGTGAGAGGCAATGAGGCTGAAGAGGGAAGAGCTGAAGGCAGGCCAAGCACCAGGAGATGTGGATTTGATGGAAAACTGCTGAGCTCTGGCTCCAAGGACAGGGAGGTGCTCGCAGAGACAAGAGCTGTATGAGCAATCAGATATTTCCTTTTGGAAGACACACAAATATATTTTTTTCTGCTGAAAATGGGAGTTAGAAATGCAGAGGGAGGGTGAATGCACTGAATGCAAACCTGCTGCTAACACTGGCTCCTTCCTCCTCCTCCTCCCACAGCGAAGAGGAGCCCGAGGGGACCCTCCCCAAAGACAAGCTGATCACTCTGTGCAAGTACGAGCCCATCCTCAAATGGATGAGGAGCTGTGACCACATCCTGTACCAGGCCCTGGTGGAGATCCTCATCCCTGACGTGCTCAGACCCGTGCCCAGTGAGTGTAAAAACTGATTTAGAGCTGTTTGTTTTGGCTAAAATGTTATGGCAACAGCAGTGTTCCTACTGCAGCACTGCTCTGGGGTGGTGTTTTGTACCCCCTGGGAGTTCCCATGCCTTTTACATTTGGTGTGGGGCACATCATATCCCCTGATTTTGGCCAGGAGTCAGGTCTGAACATGGCAAGTCCTTGGGATGCGCTTCCTTGGAGATCTTTGTTTACACAGGACCATCTTGTCCCCCAGTGCACTCCTGGAAATTAGGGGTCAGCTTTTTGGGAGATTACTGGTGGGTTATTGAGGGTTTTCCCAGTGACTGGGCTTCCCAGTGAGGAGCTGGTGTCAGTCTCCCCCAGGCCTCAACTCAGCCCTTGGCTGGGTCTGGTACTGGAAACTACTGGAGCAGTACTGGAAAACCATGTCCCTCTGAGGGCTGTTGTCAGTCACGTGCTGAGGCACCAGGGTGTCTTTGAAGAGCAGATTTCAGCCTTTGAAAAATGCTCAGAAGGGCCCTGAATAAGAAAAGGATAAGAGAAAATAAGAACAGAAAAAATCATAGAAGTGTTAAGGTTGGAAAATACCTCTAAGGTCATTAAGTCCAATTGTCATAAGAGTAAGAATAAGAATAAGAAAGAATACGAATAAGAATAAGAATAAGAATAAGAATAAGAATAAGAATAAGAATAAGAGTAAGAATAAGAATAAGAATAAGAATAATAGAAGAATAAGTGTTTGAGTAATAATATTAAATAATAATTTGAGTGCATCTCAGGCCCCAGTGATTTCCTTGGTGCTAAGCTGAGATCTCAGCTAACCAGACCAGGGGCTGTGCTTTCCCCAGCAGTCCTCAGCTAGGAAGTGGTACCCAAAACTGGTACAGAACATCCTTTCTGACTTTGCAGCCTTCCTTGCAGGCACTCTGACACAGGCCATCCGGAATTTTGCCAAGAGTTTGGAAGGGTGGCTGATGAATGCCATGAGTGAATTCCCCCCGCAGGTCGTGCAGACCAAGGTGAGCAGAAGCTGATGATGCTCTGTCCACGGAGCCATCCCTGTGTCCTGGAATTGCAGATAAAGCCTTGTGGGAGAAAATTATAGAATCTCCTGAATTGGAAAGAACCCACAAGGATCAATGAGTCCGACCCCTGGCCCTGCACAGACACCCCAACAATCCCACCCTGTGCATCCCTGAGAGCATTGTCCAAACTCTCCTGGAGCTCTGGCAGCCTCAAGGCCGTGACCATTCCCTGGGGAGCCTGTTGGCTCTGCTCTGGAATGAGACTGTCCTGCTGGAAAGCCCAGGAGTGAGTGGCATTGCCCCAGAGCTCCTACTCCTCCTCTCCTAAAGCCGGGGCTTCTTGCTGCCTGTTCCCACCTCACTGGCCTCTGCTGGAGGCAGAGTGTGAAAACCTGATAGTTAAAAGAAAATAAATATCATTTAGGTTTAGACCCTGCTACTGCTCTATGATGAGTACATGCTTTACCTGGTGGAGCATTCTGTGGCCCAGGCAACTGGGGAGACCCCGATTGCCACAATGGGGGAGGTGAGAACCCTTTATTCCCCGCAGACCAACCCAAACTAAGCAGTGCCTTGAGACACCGCTTGTTCACAAACCACACCGTGCCCTCAACATGCCTCTGTGCCAAAGGATTCACTCCGTTATTCAGAGTGCCTGGCACAAGGACTCGGTTGGAAACGACCTTTAAGATCACAGCACCGCCGCGTCCCCACTAAACCGCGTCCCCGGGCGCCGCATCCACGCGTTTCGTGAGCGCTTCCCGGGACGGTGCCCCCAGCCCCGCACCCTGAGGCGTGCCCCGGGCCGGGCGGGCAGCAGAGCGTGCCCCGCAGCCCCCGGTGTGTGTTGCAGGTGGGGGTGGTGAGTGCCTTCGCCCAGACCCTGCGCAGGTACACGTCCCTGAACCACCTGGCGCAGGCGGCGCGCGCCGTGCTGCAGAACACCTCCCAGATCAACCAGATGCTCAGCGACCTCAACCGCGTGGACTTCGCCAACGTGCAGGTAACCCCCGGGCCCTCCTCCTCCTCCTCCTCCTCCTCCTCCTCAGCCTCTCCAGCAGTGGAGCTCCCCAGCCAGGCTGCCTGCTGGTAACCGGGGTCTGGCTGCCGGCGCTCAGACCCGGCTCCCTGAACAAGTCGGTGGGTTTGGCGGCGCTTTCCCAGGCGAGTTTCCCGTCTCGCTGTGAGCGGGGGAAAAGGAGCTTCTGTAAGGGTCATTAAGGCTGGAAAAGACCTCCAAGATCATCAAGTGCAACCTTCAATGCCCACTAAACCGTGTCCCCGTGTCCGCTCGTTGTTTGAACATTCCAGGGGGGCTGACTCCACCACTTCCCTGACCCCATTCCAATGCTTTACCACCCTTCCACTGAAGACTAAAGAAGTGCTACCAACAGCAATGCAGTTCTAAAAATCATAATACACAGTGGTCCAGGCAGTCCAGAGGAGGTGTGGTTCAGAGCTGGTTTGGAGCCCTTGCCTGCTAGAAATGAATTCCTGGGTTGGGATACACCACCATGCAGGCTTGGCATGAGTGACTGTGGACCTTTCTTCCCGAGCAGGAGCAGGCCTCGTGGGTGTGCCAGTGTGAGGAGGGCATGGTACAGAAGCTGGAGCAGGATTTCAAGCTCACTCTGCAGCAGCAGAGCTCTCTGGACCAGTGGGCCAGCTGGCTGGACAATGTTGTCACTCAAGTGCTGAAGCATCACGAGGGCAGCCCCAGCTTCCCCAAGGCAGCCAGGCAGTTCCTGCTGAAGTGGTCCTTCTACAGGTACATCTTTCTCATTTTGGGGGTATTTCTGCATCGGATTTGGGGTCTGGAAAGAGCTTCTTGAAAAGCCAAGGCCGAGTTCTTTACTCCCATGAAACTCTGGTGGACTGCAGCTCGGCAGGGAGGGCTGTGTCTCTGTATCCCTTCAGGGTGGGGAGAGGATGCTCCATTAATAATTTCTAAAAGTGTTTTAATACTTTTGGGGTCAGAGTTAGAGGCAGTGTTGGGTCCCACAGGGTCATCAACTGTGATCCAAGTGTAAAACTGACCCTGAATTTCCGATTCCCGGCCTTTCCCAGCTCCATGGTGATCCGCGACCTCACCCTGCGCAGCGCCGCCAGCTTCGGCTCCTTCCACCTCATCCGCCTGCTCTACGACGAGTACATGTTCTACCTGGTGGAGCACCGTGTGGCCCAGGCCACGGGGGAGACCCCCATTGCTGTCATGGGAGAGGTGAGAACCCTTCACTCCCCACCAACCGACCCAAACCCAGCAGCGCCCCGAGAGACACGAGGTTCACAAACCACGCCGGGCCCTCGACGTGTTCAGCAGCCAAAAGGATCGAGTTGTTCCGAGTGCCTGGCACAAGGGTTGAGCTCCTGGAGCATCTCCCGTGAGCTGGGCGGTGTTGGGGTGGTTGAGTTGGGGTTTGGAGAGCTGGAGGAGGGAGGGAGAGGGTCTCCCCACTTCTCTGCACCGCCTGTGAGTGCCAGCGCTGCCTTTGGGATTCAAGGCAAAGTCCATCAAACACAAACACTGAACCAAGCAAAAATCGCTTTCCTAAAGTTGCTTTCAGTAACTGAACTTCTCCAGGCCTCTACAAGCTCCAGCATTATGTGCATAGTCAGCCACTCTCTCCCTTTTTGAGGTGAAGAAGAGAAATGATGGCTTGTTTGGGCTGTTTGTGAGGGTTTGGGGGTTTTTTTGTTCAGCAACCAGACTGTAACTCTGGTGCCTGGCTTGCAGGCAGGTCCTGTCCTGCCTCCCTGAAGCCACATCCAGTTTTTTCCTCTGAAATACAGTTAAAAGCCCCAGATCAACCTGTGACTGCAATACTGAAACTACTGCAAGTTTAAAACTGAGCTCCTGTGCTCAAAATGGATCTCATTTGCTCCTTGAAGCTTGTGCTGTTTTCTTCTTTACACAGAGCTCGTGTAGGGAGCCAGGCAAACCAAACCCTGTTGGTTTTGCTTTTCCTTCCCTTCCCACGCTGCTCCAACTGCAGTGCTGTGAATTCCCACTATTCCCTGCAAAACCTCTGCTTTTATTGGTATTAAAGAAACATGAAAGGCAGAGAGTGGCTTCCAGCAAAACCCAGCTGGGGGAGGCTTTCATCCCTCAGGCTTGTCCTTCATTAAATCCTTGCAATATTCCTGTCCTCCAGGAGGAGGCTGATTCTTCCCAGCAAAGGAGGATAAATCGTGTCCTTCCATTCCCACTGAACTTTGTAACTCCCCCTCTCCTCAGCTCCTGCTCCTGCCCAGCTTTCCATGGCTTTTCAGGTTGTTGTTAAAGGAATTAGTTGTCTCAGACTGAGAGGGACATCTCCAGATCCAAGGATACCCTCAGCTCTCTGGTTCCACTTGGCACCACAGCCTCACACACCAAACACTCTCTGACATCACTTTGCAGAGAGCTGGGGTGAAGGTGGAGCCCAGGAGAGGGGAAGTGCCTGAGAGATGGAAAGGGCTGGAGAAAAGGCACCATCTGTGCTCTGTGGCAGCACTTGGTCATCCCTTGGGAGACGGAAAAATTTCTCCCTCCGTTCCAGAGCTTGATACCACCCTGGATTGTTGTGTGTGGTGTTTGCCCAGAGGTTTAAATGGCAACAAAAGACTTTTCCCCCAAAACCTGTGGTTGGTTTTGCTTTCTGCTCTCCACCAGCAGCACTGCTGATCTCGTGGTCCCTCCTGGGTGCTGGTTGGAATTCTTGGCGATGCCAAAAGCATGTCTGGCACCTTGGCTCTCCAAAAGCCTCTCTGACCTTGTAACTCCTTTTTCTTTCAGTTTGGTGACCTCACATCCCTGTCCCCGACGCTGCTGGACAAAGGTACCTCCCCTCCCTCAGCCAAGTTCTGCTGGGTCGGGGTGGGATCTCTGCGGGAGGGGGGACTCGTGCTGGCTCTTCCAGCCTGCTCCGTTGGGAAGAAGCTCCCGTTCCCCGTGTTCCCTGCCCTGATGCCGTGTCCTTTGCAGATGACATCAGCGAGCTGGGCACCGAGGTGGACACGGAGCGGGCGCTGGGGGAGCCGCTGGTGAAACGGGAGCGCAGCGACCCCGGCCACTCCCTGCAGGAGATCTGACCCGGGGACTCGGCCCCTCCCCGGCCAGGCGGAGCCATCCGGAGCCGGGTTTGGTGCCACGAGCCTGGAACTCCCCGGATCTGCGTTATTATAGTGCCTCTTAGTTTCTCTCTATGTTTACTGGTGTTTGAGGATGGGCTCCGGGCTGAGCCGGGGCAGGCGCTGGGACGGGGCCGCCGGTGTCCCTCCAGCCACGCTGGAAAAGCTCCAGAGGCTGCTCCCGAGGGATGGAAGCCTCCGTGGCCAGCAGCAGGTGGGATGTGCCTGGCTGGGAGGACCCGTCCTCGCTCCCCAGCCGGAGCGAGGCGCACGGACGAGGCTTTCTCTGTCAGGGAAGGTGCTCTGGGTTCCTTCCCCGCTTCTCAGACTTCACTGTGATACAAACTTGAACCAATCAGTGCCCAAGAAGAAGGAGAAATAGCTGGCCCTTCTCTTCCAGCCTTTCCAGACAAGCTGTCCTGGCTCTGGCTTTGCCAAATCGCTGCACCAGGGAGCACGGGACAGTCGGTGTCTCCGGTGCCGCCTGGGGAGAGGCTCCAGGCTGCGCGTCCCGGCGGACACAGGCGTGCTCCGGGATGGCAGGTCCGTGCTCTGGGACTATGGGATGAGCGTTCCCACCTGCTTCCACGTCTCCCCGGCTTGGCACTTCACCCCAGTGCTCCCGGGACGCCGTCAGGCCGACCCAAGATACCAAAGGACTCCGAGGAAGCGGCAGCTGGATGCGGAGCGTGTTCCTTGCCCCCCGCGCCCCGATGCCTGTGGGCAGTACAATCCACAGGTACACCCGTGGCAATCCCGTGGCAATCCCCATCCCCCACGGTGCCCAGGCAAAGGGGAACTGGTCCCACACCCTGGGGTTTGTGAAATACCCGCTCCATGTCCTGCTCTGGCGTTGCAGGAGGGTCCGGAGCAGGGGCGAGGGTGTGCGACCGCAGTGCCTTAGGGTGGGCCTCGTTCCCGTTTCCCCCCACTCTGGGAGAGCCAGCACAGCTCAGACTGATCCAACAGCCCATCCCATGTAGTGAGGGGCTGTCATGGACCCCGGGAGATCTCAGCACTCCAGTGGCATTTCCCCTTTCCGGATCCCTTTGCCTTTTCCTGCGGCAACAGCGCGGTGGTGGCTCCCGTGGGGCTGAGCTGGGGGGCTCAGCAGGGTTTATCCCCCTTTCCCATGTCCTGTGGGGTCTGCACTGACATGGATTACCCTGGGATGGTGTGGACTACACCGGGGGGGTTGTAGGCTGCAGGGCAGAGGAGGAGGGGGACCTGCCATCAGGCTAAACTGCAAAAACAAAGCCCCGGGGCAAGTGTTTCTGTGAATAAAGGCCGTGTCATAAATAGCTTTTATTATTATGGTTTCTAATGATGCAGTGTTTGGTGTGAGCTTTTCCAGGGGTCTCGTGTGCATTTGCATAGCAGAGTATATCCTATCCACATCTCTTATTTCCTCACTCCCATTGGTACTGAGGTAACTGTGACACTTTAAAACACTTTATTAATGGCAAGTGAAAAGAAAATGTGTGTAGTAGCACATCTTCCCTCTGTCCCGTGCTGTTGTGTCAGGGTGATGTTTGTCTGTCCATGTCTCATATGGGAGTGGCAGGAGAGAAGTGAAAAAGGCAGATTTAAATGTAAATAACCACGAAACCCCCCCTGGGTCAGAGTCCACACTTTGGGTGCTGCTGATAAGAGGGTCTAAAAAACCAACTGAGCAACCAGGTCTTAACTCCCCTGCTCCCACCGAGGGCTGTAGGAAGTTCAGCATTGGCTCTTCCACCGAGGGAAGCCGGCGTGCAGAGGAGACGCTCTGGAGCTCTGCAGCACCGTGTGAGGAGGCTGGAGAACCACCCAACCCCCCCCTGCACAGAATTCCCAGCTAAACCCGAACAGCAATAAACGTGTATCCAATGCTCAGGCCTGTACCAGGAGTGTTGTGGTCCCATTTCTTCTGTAACCCCTGAGAGGTGCCAGGAGATGCTGCAGCAGCATCAGGGGATGCTGGAGATGCCCAGGGCAGGGTAATTAAAGCAGTTTTGGGCAGGGATCTGGCGTCTGCAGGAAGACAGATTCCCCACGGAGCAGCAGCAGATTCCCCACGGAGCAGCAGCTGCTGTGTAGGGATAACCCCCTGGTACAGCTGAACTCTCAGAGGGGAGGAGAGGCTGAAGGATCAGGCTGAGCACAGGGCCATAGAAGGATTTTCTAATTAAGCTTCCAGACTAATTGAGAGGATGGGAGCAGTGAGACAGGGATGTGACAAGTGCTGGATCATTGCTGCTTGTAGCCCTTGGGAAGGGGAAGGTTTAACCTCAGCCTCGTGCCCTTGCTTCACTCTCCCTCTGGATTATACCCAGTCTGGCTGGACCAGACAGAGCCTCTTCCTTTGGGAATCTCAGGTCTGGAAGCAGGGGCTTATTCCCCCCAGGGCAGCACCTTCTGACCCTGGGCAAACCTGTCTGCAAGCAGAAAGCAAACACAGCTCAAAATACTCCTGTTAGTACCTACACAGCCCCATCCTCAGTCTGCCTCTGGCTCCATCACCTCTCCCAGACAGGCAAATCCTGCAGAGGTTGCAGCACAAGCATCCCAGGACCTTGTCTTCCATCTCTTCCCAACCAGCAGAGAACACCAGGAGGTGGCAGGAGAAGGGAAGGTGACAGGGGGGTGACACCAACCCCAGGGAAATCAGAGGGGTACAAGATTCCAGAATCCCTGTGACTCATCCCAGAAGGACAAGCTTGGAGCTGGGCAGTGTGGCACAGCCCAGGGATTCCTTGGGAGCAGCCCTGCATGGCTGGGGCGGGGGGCTTGGACAGGGGACACTGCAGTGCCACCAGCCTGGGAGGTGCTGCTGGTCTGGTGACAGCCAGGACGTCTTGGAGAGCTCCAATGAGCACATGGATGCCAGGATGTGAGGGTGGATGAGCCCCTGTCCTTCCTCCTGTTTGTCCCCAAGGGGATGTGTCCCTTGGCTGGGATGGCTTTAGGTTCATGGCCTGGCACTGGCACCCCTGGATTGTCCCCACAGCATCAGAGAACAACAGGCACCTGTGTCTAGGAATCCTCTGGGACATGGGCACTTGCAAAGTGAAAGGAGACAGAGTTCTCAAAATGAACCAGTACACAAATAGAGATTTGAAATCAGGGGCCAGAGCCACCTTCTGTTCTTTGCTTGCAACTTCTCGTGTCATTTTGTCTGAAACAGCATCTTGTCTTGTGCCCGTGTGGCCACAGGGCACAGAAACACCAGCCAAACCCCAGCCTGGTCCCACAGGAGAGGGTCAGGTGGGCTCCCAGCATCAGCCCTTCCAGTGGCAGTTCCAGTTTCCATCCAGACCCACAGCCCCCCACGCCCTGGCATTGTCCCCAGCCCAGTATCACCCCCCTGTCCTCATCTCCTGTGTCCTCACCCTCCCACTGCTGCCCAGCACGGGGTTCAATCCACAGGAATGTTTCATCCCAGACCTCCTTCCCCACTGTGCTGGAGCCAGGGGCCACCCTGCCCCCCCAGCCATGCCCTGCCCCATTCCTGGGGCTCTCCTGCTCCCTCACTGGGGTGGGAGATGTTTCTGAGGGAGAAGGACCTTTGCCTGTGGCTCTGGCAGCATCGAGAGCCCAAAGGATTCCCTGGACAGAACCTTCCCTCCCCCTCACCCGGGCTGTTCCTGTTCCTGTTCCTGTCCCTGCACAAGACAGAGAAACCAAGGCACAAACCAAGATGTTTCATGTCTGCAATTCACTGCCCCCCTGGGTACCACAGGGGGCAGATTCTGCTGGCCCGGCCTGGCTTAGCCCTGCCCTGCCTGGCAGGATGAGCCCGGCTGGTCCCTGGGCTCAGCTGGGACAGTTCAACCACAAAGAGATTTCACCTGGAGCAGGCAGGTCTGGGGGCAGGTCCACAACCACCCCTGCAGCTCCTTCAGGGTGCATTTATAACCCACATCCCCCTCACCCTTGGGGCTTTCTCTCTCTTCNTGTTTTGGGTGCCTCAGTTTGGAGCTGGGAGGAGGGGTGGGATCTGCTGCCTCATGGTCTCTGGGATGTGCTGCTAGAACTTTCCACCCTTCCCAGCAGTGCCAAGCAGGTAAGGACACTACAACCTCCATCCCCCCACCCTGGGCTGGGGCCGGGGGCTGCAGCCCTGAGCAGGGCTCTGCCCTGGGGCTGGTGGTGGTCGGGGTGTCCCAGCACTGCCCTTCTCCTGTGTGATGTCCCAGGTGAAGGACGATGTCTTCACATAGCTCTGGAGTGGCCTTGGGGCTCGATTCCCAGCCCAGCTGCAGCACTCCAGTGCCTGTACAGAGGAATTCCTTCCTGGCACGGCCTCTCCCCGCCCCCCGGAGCCGCTCGCTCGCCCTGCTTGGCCAGGAGGACATCATGGAGAGCTGCAAGGGGTACGTGGGTGCCAGGGTGTGCAGAAGGAGCTGAACTCTGCTCCTTCCATGTGTTCATCCCCAAGGGAATGTGTCCCATTTCTGGGATGTGTTTTGGTCCATGGTCTGGCTCTCCTGGGAGGCTCACAAGGCGCAGGCTGGTGTTGCTCTGCGTGCCCAGGACAAGGCTGGTGGTGGCCCTGGGTGTCCCTGGTGTCTCTGCTGTCCCACAGAGCTGGGACACCCCTCGGGCACCACCCCACACCCGTGTCCCCACTACCATGCCAGGAGCTCGTGCGAGCCGAGCGGCGCTTTGGGCGTGGATCTGCTGGACTGCAGCTGCTCGGCCCCCGACCCGCAGCTGGTGCGCAGGATCGTGTCCCAGGTGGAATTCTACCTCTCCGACGAGAACCTGGCCAAGGACGCCTTCCTCCTCAAACACGTCCAGAAGAACAAGATGGGCTTTGTCAGCATCAAGCTGCTGACGTCCTTCAAGAAGGTGGGCCCGGGGTGCGCAGGGCTGCTCTGGCTGCCTCTGGTGGGGTCCAGGCTGTGTCCTGCTGGTGCAGAGCTGGGCTCTGCTCTCTGCCCTCAATACCCCGCAGCAGCTCTCCTCCCAGAGGAGGTGGCTGTGGGAGCAGGGAATACCCCTCAAACCACCCCCGGGGCTGGATTCATCTCTTCTACCCATGGTTCCCCCGGACTGCTTTGTGAGAGATCATCCCTTAACCAAAAAAACCCAGAGAAGCGCTGGTGGTGTGACTTATAGGGAAGTTGTGGTTTGCTGCCACAGCCTAAGGGACGCTGCAATCCCGAAGCTGCTCTCATGGAAGGGGGATATGGCCTTGCCCTGACTTCACGTGGGTGGGGTCACAGCCTGCCCAGAGGGTGGCTTTAGGGTGGTCCCTGCCTGGGGATGCTGATGGGGATGCAGTCTGATGGAGATTTCACCCTCTCCTCCCAGAGTGGGTTTAGGGTGGTTCTTGCTGGGAATGCTGCAGGGGATGCAGACTGATGGAGGTTTCACCCTCTCCCCACAGGTGAAATACCTGACCCGGGACTGGCGCCTCACCCTCTACGCCCTGAAGTTCTCGGCGCTGCTGGAGGTGAACAGGGAGGGCACCAAGGTGAGGCGGCGGCTCCCCGTGCCCGAGGCCCTGCTGAGCGTCCCCCCGAGCAAACTGCTGCTGGCCTGGGAGCTGCAGCCCCGCCAGCAGGACCCGCCACCGCTGCAGGAGACCTTCCTAGAGACCATCACCAGGCTGTTCGGCCCCTTCGGCGCCGTCGCCTCCATCCGCATCCTGCGGCCGGGCCGCAAGCTGCCCTCGGACGTGCGCAAGTACTCGGCGCGCTTCCCCGAGCTGCTGAGCCGCTGCTGTGCCCTGGTGGAGTACGAGAGCCTGGAGAGCGCCCGCAGCGCCTTCGAGAGCCTCGGCCGCTGCGACTGGGACGGCATCAGGGTGGTCCGGCTCTGCGGGAAGGGGGGGAAGAAGAAAGCCGGCGCCGGGAGGGAGGCGGGGGAGCAGCGGGAGGGGTGGAAGGTGCCGGCGGCGGCGCCGACCTTCCCCTGGAGCCTGGAGGATTCCCTGCCCGGCAGCTCCCCGGAGTCGGATGATGCTTCAGGGTCGCTGTCCCTCCTCCTGAACGAGGACCCCGCCTGGCCTGGCAGCGACTTCAAGCCTGGAAATTCCAACGCCTTCGCTGGATCGCTCCTCACCGGCAAGGTCTTCCCTCCGCCCGGGATGGGCTTGGGCACCGGCGGCTGCTGCGGCACCGAGAGCCCCTGGGGGAGTGCGGCCCAGGCCTGGACACCCTGGAGCAGCAGCCTCTGTGCCGCTGCCAGGCCTCCCCCCGGCAATGCCCTGGCAGCGCAGTGGGGGTCCGAGCCCCTCAGCCTGTGGGACGGGGTCCTGCGCCTGCCCCGCAGCCCCGATGGCACCGAGGGCTTCGGCGGCGGCGTCGGGAGAGGAGAGCTCGTCCTCCGGCGCTGAGCCTCCTTCGGATTTGGGTTTAGGGCTTATTGTTTTCTTTCTTTTCCCTTCTTCTCTCGAGCAGAAGAACTTTCTATGGCCCTGCGAGCTGCGGGCAGTGGCAGTGCAGCTGATTCAGGGCACAGAAGTTTTGGGGCAAGGACGATGCTCGAGGCAGAGGCGGAGCAGCAGCGGGAGCTGTGCCGCGCTGTGCTCATGCCAGTGGGACTGTGCTTGCCCAGGGCCCAGAGCCGGGTTTGGGGTCCAGGTTTTGGATGAGAAATGGACAATAAAGAGAGATGAAGTTTCCAGGCACTCTCTGGCTGATGCTGTGANAAGCTCGGCTGCGCCCGCCTCCGTTCGCCCTTCCTGCCCTTGCTGCCGCCCCCCCGGCCGCCTCCCGTGACGCTGCCCGCTCACGTGGGGCCCCCTGGCTCCGGCCACCGAGTGCCCGCTTCCCCCGCTGGCCCCCGGCCCCGAAGTGGGGCTTTGGGGTCACAGCGCTGCTCGCAGCCGCTGCTTCCTCACAGGTTGCGACGGGTCCGGGACTGAAACGCAGCCTGGAGCAGCCAGGCTTGGAGTTTCCCGACCAGGGAAAGGGACGGCTCCCAGCCGGGGGGGTGCCGGGGCAGCTCCCGGGGCGGGGGTAGAGCCCAAACTATCCCCCGAGCCCAGTTCTGGGGCCGAGTGAGGACGAACCTCGTACTTTCCCCGCTGTTTGTAGCCGCCGTTTCCCAGCCCTGGTCCCCACATGCCCCAGCCCTGCAAACCTCGGGGAGCAGAATCCTGGCACGGCCCGACCGGACGATGGGTCACATCCTGCACCCAGCCCAGGAACTGGGGCACGGCCCCACCACCCTCCCGCCCCCGCTGCCCCACAGCAATCCAGCAGCCTTGTTCATTAACNTATTCTTTTTTCTTTTTTTTTCACCCACTCTTTCCAGGTCTTGCTGCTGCCTCAGGTGCAGCCAGACAAAGGAGGAGGGTCCTTGCCTGCCTGCAGCTGTCTCCCTCACTGTTCTTGGGGTGGTGGGGACACAGAGGTGTGCCCAGGACAGGTGGCACAGGTTGGCTGAGCCCGAGAGAGACAGGAGTGATGACTGTGGTGGCAGGGCCATGGTTCCTCCTGGCTGTTGGCTGCTAAGGGCTCTCTGGCCTCTCCCAGGATGGAATATGGGGGCTTTCTGCATCCCTGCTGCTCCCACAGCTGCCCCAGCTCCTCTTGGAGAGGGAAAGGGTTAAGGAGGGGCTGCAGGTGGCTCTCAGGGGCTGTCAGTGCCTTTGGCTGCAAGGCTTGGTCTGTACTCAGAGTTCAGATCCTCCTCATAGGAGATGAGATCTCCTCATCCTCTCTCCCTGTAAGAGAGACGTGGTGGGATGAATCCCACACCTGCAGTGCTGGGATGGAGCATTCAGGCTGTTCTGGAGAGGGCTGGTGAGGGGAAGGGGTCACACCTTGTGTGAGGAGAGGTCTGAGGGTACAGTCCCCACAGCTGGGGCTGAGGTGGTTGGGAGCCTCGGGATGAGGATGATGGGGGGGTTGGAAAACAAAGCAGAGGTGGGGGCTGGTGCCCATCGCCCAGCCAGGACCCCAGCACTGAGGAGAATCCTTTGGCTCAGGAATTCCTTGTCCTTATGGTGCATTAGAGTTTCCCAGACCCCCCAGCTCCTGCTGTGGTGAGCAGGTCTGGGAAATTCCTGAAGTTTGTGGGAGATAATTTCTTGTCACAAGTACTCAGGGAGCCACCGGGGAAGATTCTGTCCTAAACTTGCTGCTTGGGAATGGAAAAGGACAGGTGGGAGCTGGGATGGTCTTGGCCCCCAGGGCTCCTGAAATGGTTGGGTTTAGTGCTGTCAGAGTGAGGAGATAAAAAGAACACTAGAGCTGCTTCTCAAGACCCAGAGGGAGGAAATATTCTGCTCCTCAGGGAGGTGCTCAGCAGAGTTCCCTGGGAATCTTCAACGGGCTTCTTTGTGAATCTCTGGAGCAGGTGATTCCCTGGGTCTGGAGGCCAGTCCCACTGCCCCAGTGCCCAGCTCCTTCTCTGCACCTCCCTCTGGCAGGGCAAAACCAGTTGCTCCCTGCCTCCCCCAACACACCACTCCGGATCCTCGTGTTTTTCAAAAAAATATCCTTTTTATTGACCTTTTGATCAGTGCTCCCACGACGTCCCTCAGCGCCTGCAGCCAGACAGGATCTTCGGGGCCTTTGAGACTTCACAGGCTTCGGGCTTCTCCCCCTGCCAGAGAGCAGCCAGTAGAGCCCCAGCAGGGACAGGGATGTGTCCCCGAGCCCCAGCAGGGACGGGGATGTGTCCCCAAGCCCTGGTGCCCCCCAGATCCCCGTCCCACCTGGTAGAGTTGGCAAACCAGCCCCAGCAGCGAGGCCTGCGCCTGTGCCTGCAGCTGCTCCGTGTGCTTCTGTGGGGGGACACAGGGCCGGTCAGGGGGGTCCCTACAGTGCCCCGGCCCTGCCTGGCCCCCCGTTTCCCCCCTGCCATACCCCGTTGATGGTGATCCAGGGCACGTACTGGTGCGGGGGGTCCAGCGCCTCGGTGAGTTGGGCGTTGCGGTGCATCAGGGCCACCCCCGCGTCCCCCTGCACGCAGGCGGCGATGCGGCCGCTGTCCACCTCCGGGGCGTAGATCTGCAGGCACTGCCGGACAGAGGGGGCGGTCAGGGGGACAGGGACCTCCCCCACAGCGGGGCGGGGGGGACGGGGAGGGGCACGTACGGCATCCAGGTTCTTGGTGACGGAGGTGCCCGACTCCAGGCAGAAGATGACGGGGAAGTAGGTGCTGAAGTTCTGGGCCTCGTGCATCAGACAGGCCTACGGGGACAGGGCGGGCGGTGAGGGGCCGCTGGACCCCTCCCGTGCCAGCGCCGCGGGGACGGGGACCGTCACCTCGATCATGTTGCCCAAACATTCCTCGGGGCCGTGCTGGCACTCGAAGTCCCACTTCCCGCTGACGTTCCTCTCCTGCGGGACCAACCGGTCTGAGCGGGGCCGGCGGCACCGGGAGCGCCCGCGGCGCCGGGTGGGCCGGCTCCTACCTGGGCGTTGCCGTAGGGCACCAGGGTGATGTTGAGCATCTCGGAGGGCAGCAGCAGCCAGGTGGAGAAGAGCTCCAGGACCAGGAACTGGCGGCACGCCGGGCACAGGCTCTCGTAGTACAGGCTCAGCTGCACGGGCGCGGCCGCGGGGTGCGGGAGGCTGGGGCAGCGGCTCTCCACCTGCACACGGGAAGGTTTCGGGGTGCACAGCGGGGATACGGCTACAGCCCCCCCATCCCCAGTGTCTGCGGGGATGGGGCAAACTCATGGGATGTGGGGGAGAAAGGGGGTGAGGGTGTGCAGGGCTGGAGGGAAGTGAGAGTGGCCGGGGGCCTGCTGCTACAGGATCCCGTGCTTGGCCGGCACCCAGCGCTGGGGCTTTCCACCAAAACTTCCCCAAAGCATTTCAGAGGAAAACAAATTTAGATCAGGTTGGGGAAATGGCCCAGCACCCACTGCCAGGCGGTGGCTGCAGCCCCATGGGGCTCACAGGGCGCTGCCAGCCAGGCCTGCTGTCACCGCCGGCGGCTGTTTGGGGCAGAATAAGCTGAAAAGCGGTTTTACACTTAAAAAGCAGAAGTGCCAGCGGCAGCTGGGGAGGGGCCGGGATCAGGGTGCGGCGGGACCACAGCCATTCCCCAGGGATGCTGGGGAATGCCGTGGTGCCAGTGCGGCACCGGAGGCTCTCAGCATCCCTGCGGGATGTGACAGCCACAGCGGTGCTCGAAGCCGGCCCTTGCTCCCAGTACCGCGGCCAGGCGCTGCCCCAACCCCGTCCCCGCGTCCCCGGTCCCCGCGTCCCCCGTCCCCGCTGCCGGGCAGGCGGGACGTGTCCCCATGTGCCGAGTGCCCCTGTCCCTGCCCCGGTCCCCTGTCCCCAGCCCCGGCCGCAGCAGCGGCTCTGACCTGGCAGGCGGCGGCGATGTCCCGCGAGCTGCACCAGCGGTGGGCAGGGTAGTCACAGCCGGGAGCCACCCCGAGCCCCGGGGCCACGCCGAGCCCCGGGGCCACCA
>VZRJ01004784.1:493592-513618 GCA_013397565.1 Ptilonorhynchus violaceus | reverse complement strand
GAGGACGAACCTCGTACTTTCCCCGCTGTTTGTAGCCGCCGTTTCCCAGCCCTGGTCCCCACATGCCCCAGCCCTGCAAACCTCGGGGAGCAGAATCCTGGCACGGCCCGACCGGACGATGGGTCACATCCTGCACCCAGCCCAGGAACTGGGGCACGGCCCCACCACCCTCCCGCCCCCGCTGCCCCACAGCAATCCAGCAGCCTTGTTCATTAACTCTGTTTATTTCTTTCCTTTTTTTTTTTTTTTTGGTTGTTTTTGTGGGTTTTTTCGAAGTACCGTACAAAAAAAATCCTCTTACAGTAACAAATACTGGGTTTACATTAGTAAACATCAACAGAAAGAGCAGAGAGCACTACTGCTGGTAACGGACAGCTCGGGGGGGCAGGTTATTCTTTATTGCATATACCTAGAAACTAAAACCTCACGCAGCCGCCACGTCCTCTCCGAGCACAAAGCCTGCGCTGGCACCAGAGCCCTCGGTGGGTTCCACGGCGGAGCCTGGAGCCCCCCGAGCAGGGACACGGAGGGACAAGCCCCCGGCTGCGCCCCGGGGAGCAGGAACAGCCACGCGGCGCCCACGGGACGCGGGCGCGTGGCTGGGCTGGGGGACGTGGGGGTCACAAGCAGCAAAGCGCAGCCCAGCGCCTCGAAACACGGCCGGGTTCAGAACGAGCCAAAGCAGCAAAGGACAAATCACAACGAGCTTATGCTGGGGGAGCTCCGGGGCTGGGCTTCCAGCCCCAGCAGAGCAGGGGAAAAGCTGCTGTTCAGGGAGCCAAGTGAAGCACCGTCAGGGAAAGGCAGCCCTGGGCAAGGGCATCTTCCTCCTCGTCGTACACGGGACGTGCGAGCAGAGCCCCGTCGGGGACAGGCCACCAGCGGGCAGGGAAGGCAGTGCTGGAAGGTGCAGAGGGGTGACCATGACCCCCCGCTTGCTCCTGGGGAGGAAGAGGCTGTGGCTGGGCAGCAGGAAGGGACGGCACAGGGAGAACAGCAGAAATTCAGCCAAAAGGATAGAAACACAGGATAAAGAGAAGCTGGAATTTCCCTGGGCAGCAGAGCCAGGTGAGCACCAAGCGAAGTGTTGACAGGTGACAGCTTGAAGCTGAGACTCTTCCAGATGCTCAGCAGGTCCTGGCATGAGCCAGGAGCACATCCCCCTGGCAGGACCGGCCCCAAGCTCACGTTGGGGGGTGGTGGGGGAACGTGGAGCCCGTGGGGTGAGAGGCTGAGGATCCCATCCGCCTGCAGCCTGTCCTGTGGCGTGGGGATGTGCTGGAAGTGCAGGGACCAGCACAGGACCAGCACAGAGTCCCCAGGCTGAAAAGGTGCTGCCGTGACCAGTGCACAGGAGCCTGACAAAGCTTTGGAGTGTTGGTGCAGCCCCCTCAGCCTTTCCACAGACCCCAGGAGGTCTCTGGAGAGGGCTGTGAGGACCAAGCCTCCCTGCCCCATTCCCACGTGCCCTCATCTCTCACGTGCCCAAGCCCAAACTATTCCCTTAATTATCCCCGGCAGCTTTTCCCAAGTGATCCCTGAAGCAAACCACAGCTTCTCCTGGGCCGTGCCCCCACGGCTCCCCCAACCCATCACCTGCACCTGAGCACCAAACACTGACAAACCAGACCCAAAAACCAGGGCCCAGAGCCTGGAGAGGACATGCAGAGCAAGGAACAGGAGCTGTACAGCTGAGCATAGGAGAGCCGCCACATGCAACAGGAATGGGATGTTTGCTCCAGCAACCCCAGCTCCAGAAGGATCTGGGGACCAGCCCAGAGCAAGGTGAGCAGCAGAGCTGGCTGGGAAGGGAGGGACAGTGTGGTCCCCAATGCAGGTGGCACATCAAGGGCAGGATTCAGGCACAGCACGAGCACACAGCACCCCGAGGATCTGGCAGAGCCTGAGCTACAACATGAAACAGAAGCGCCAAAGTCCACGGCATCCACCAGCCTCCAAAAGGGAACAAGCCACTCTGGCAAATCAAGAATGCTCTCCTCCAGCCAGGCAGCCAAAATAACCCAGGGAAGCAAATGCCACCACGGCCTCAACTCTCAGCTCAGCTTTTAAAGCTCTTCCAGGCCCACCTGGGCTGCCCTGGGGCCCTCTGAGCTCAGACACAGTGCTCTGCCCGCAGCAGCTGGCTGGGGTGGGCAGCCCTGCCCCGGCCTCCATACAGTACCCACGATTGTAAGTGCTTTGCATACATAGTTCACCATCATGCAGATACATTTCAACATGCCCTAGGCCCAGCAGATGTGTCCTCCTGCAGCAGAGAGGTCCTTCATTCCATGTAGGGCTCGTAGTGTGCGTTGGACTCCAGCCCTCTCCTGCTTCAGCTGCAGGGCCCGAGGCTGTGGCAGTCGGGCAGCTGCTGCCCACGCTGGGGGTGGCACTGGGGGCTCAGCAAACACCAGCACCAGGGGAGCAGCCGATCTCAAAAAGAACCATATTTACAGAGCTACAGTCAGCTTCAATGGGTTACGTGTGCAGAGTCACCGAAACCGGCCGGGAACAACGAGCTGTGCATCCCACAAGTCCTGCCAGGAACAACACGGGTACCAACATGGATTTCACAGCTTCGTTGGCACAACTAAGGCGAGAGATTCACGGCTAACTAGGTCCTCCCTGCCCAGGCAGCAACACTCCGGAGGTGGTTATGACAAGAGGGAATGGCGGTGAAGTGGGGAGCAAGGACCTCGGCCAGGGAGCCCCATGGAGGATGAGGTTTCTCCTTCCTAAATGTGTCTCTGCATGCAAGAGCAGCACCCCTCGTACCAGACACCACCACAGCCTGCGAGGCCACTGAGGGAGGTGAGAGTGAAGGATGCACACACTCAGTGGAGCCTCCTCCTCCTCTGCCTCCTCCGGTGTCCAGGCAGGGAACCCCTCGGGCACAGCGCCGAGGAATCAGGAACCAAAGCTCTACAGTGATGCGTAGCGGGGCACCCTGCCAGCAAGAAGGGGATCTCATCTGCTTATCAGGGAAGGGGAAGGGGCTGTGCTCGCCCCCAGCAATTCAATCACAACTGGATCCCACCTCCTAGAGGCTGGAGCCCACTGGGAATCAACAGCCCAGCCTTTCTGTCCCATCAGCCAACACGGGTTTCAGCTACTGACCAAGAGGGACATCAGGAACGGTCACAGACATCTCAGAGGCTCTGAAGGAGCAGGAGCACAGAGACTCAACTATACAGGGTGCAAGAGTCCAGAGCCAGAAAGCAGCGCCCTGGGGAGAAGCTGAAGGCAGCTGTTGTGTTGTGCATGGGCTGCTCATCTGGCTGGTGGCTGGGAAAGGACCGGGTGAGCCAGCGTGACATTCAGGGAGTCATTGTGCTGCACCAGGGACGTGTGCTTGTAGTGCAAGACCAGGTCCTTGAGGGAGGCGTAGAGGTTGTAGGGTTCAGCAAACCCATAGCCCGTCGCCGTCTTGTAGATCACGCAGTGCTTGGTGTCACCGTCCACCCTGCCAGGGAGACACGGGGGCCTGAGTCAGCAGTGGGACAGGGACAGAGGAGCACAAGCAGGGCCACCAAAGCGGCCCAAAGACACACCTGGCCCTGGCAGGAGAAGCCAAGGCAGATGGGAGCTGTCACCTCCAGCATCTGGTGAGGGAAGGGCGGAATGATGCGGGAACACAGCCCGTGCCAGCCCCATCCCATCTCATCCCATCCCATCCCATTCCATCTGCACAGGGATACTCACACCACGGAGCAGGCGTAGCATCCCTTCTGGCTGCTCTCACGGATCAGGAAGGTGCCATCCCGTTTCCCACACAGCATCTCCTCCGCCTGCACGCGGTTGATCTTCCCCACGTACCACGTGCGCTCCTCGTGGTGGGGCAGCTCCTCCTCGTCATCCATCATGGAGTACTGGCTGCAGTTGAGCACAGGCAGGGTCAGACTCCCTAAATTTGGGCACGAGGCCCCCACACCTCCCCCACACTGCTAGCTGCCATCACCCATCCAGCAGGGAAGACATCCTCAGCCCCCAGGCAGGGAGCTGGGAAGAAGCTGGGAGCTTTGTCAGAAGAACAAAGGCAGAACCTGCTGCGCAGCTGTGCTCCCACACCCCCCAAACCCCACAGCACACGAGCGGGACACTCACTCCTCCGTCTCGTTCTTGATGCCCAGCCACTCGTTGATCTTCTTCTGCCGGGCACCCTTCTGCGTCAGCCACCTGGGGAGGGAGGGCAGAGCTGAGCGCGGCTGCAGCGAGCCCCGGGCGCGGCCATCACCAGAGGGCAGCAGCCGCCGCTGTCAGGGACCGCCGGGCCCCGAGGCTTCGCTGCGGGAGCGGCTCCCGCCCTGAGCGGGCTGCGAGCCGGTCCAACGAGCCCCAGAGCCCTGGAGGAGGCAGCTGGATGGCCCCCGGGCCGGGCTGGGGGGGCACTACGTACACCAAGTACTGGTCCCGCAGTTTGCGCAGCTGCATCAGGTCTGGCTTGAGGCTGTTCATGCGCTTGTCGATCTCCCGGTTCTCCGAGGCTTGTTTCTTCAGGTCCTGCTCCAGCTTCATCTTGCTGTCGTGGATCTCTGTGATGCGAGACTTGAGCTTCTCCGAGTTCATGAGGATCCTGGAAGAAAGGAGGGGAGGGTTTAGGCTGTGAGCCAGAGTGGGGGAGGCAGAGGAGGCAGCCTGCCAGCTCCAGCCCACAGCACGCTGCTGGAGAGACAAGGACTCCGCGTGCCTGGGCTCTGCGCTGAGCCAGGAGGATCCTTCCAGCCCCTGGGGCCCTTCCCCAGGCAGGGCAGGCCAGCACTACCCCCATCCTCACCGCTGCACCTCCTTCTCGTTGCCCTCCCTCCGGAAGCGCTCAATGTACTCCTTGCTGCACTTCTCCTGTGTCTGACACTGCTCCTCAAAGATCTTGATCGTCTCGTTGAAGGCCTCAATTGCTGTCCTCTTCATCTGCAGCTCCTGGGGAGAAGGAAAGGGAAAGCTGAGGAACATTTCTGCACATTTGCATCCCCTCTTTCAACTTCCTCAAAGCAGCTCTGTTCTTGCTGCAGGCAAAATATCCCCCTCTTCAAAGCCCACTCTCTGGGGAGTACCCTCAAGTCTAAGAGCCGACAAATGGGGCAGCAGCTGCCCAATCTCTGCTCTCCCCTGTGCACAGCAGGGTGGCTGCCAGCACTTAGGGGGAGACAGAGCAGCCTGTGGGGGTGTCAGGGCAGCCCATGGGGAAAGCAGCACCACGTACCTGGGACGTGCGCGTGTACTCCTCATACAGCAGGTCGTACTCCCAGCTCTTGTCCTGGTACTGCTGGTGATAGACCTTCAACTGCTCCCCCACGGCTTCCACACTGTCCTCCTTCACCACCTGGTCCTGCCATAGGCACAGCCTCAGTCAGGACCTGCTCCAGCTGGTCCCACAACACCCTACTGGCCCTGCACATGTCTGTGACCCCACACAGAATGTCCCATCATGGGGAAAGGGGTGGGACATTGTCATCTACCTAAGGAGCAGGCATGGATGAGCAAATGCCCCTGGTTCAGACTGTGCTTGCTAGCCATGTCCCTGCAGCACAGGCCTCACCTGCTGGTACTTGGAGATGGGGTAGAGCAGCCTGGTGTCCAGCTTGGCATTGTACTGGGCAAGCGACTCGTGCCGGTAGTGGGTGATGAGCTCCACCACCGAGCCGAAAGTCAGGGGCTCTGAGAAGCCATACTTCCCTTCCCGATGGAAGATCTTGATCAGCTTGTTATTACCTCCCTTCCTGTAGTGGAGGAGAGAGGAGAGGGCACTTACCACCACCCCAGCACCCTATGCCAGCCAGAGCTCTCGGTATCCCAGCAGCGGGAAGCACAGGGACATGTCCCAGCAGCTGCACCCCAGAGCGGCAGAGGCTCCCAGGGGATCCCAGCTCCCAGGGGATCCCAAAGCCTTACCTGAGCGTGAGTGTGTATTCCCCCTGGATCTTGCTGGACGCATCACGCACCAAGAAGGTCCCATCCGGTGTGTCCCGGAGCTTCTCGTTCACCTCCTCCCTGCAAGGAACAGGATTGTCACGGCCTGTGAGGTGCCCCCAAGGCTCCCCATAACACCCTGATGGACAGGGCACCCCAGGTGTGAGCTGCCAGTCACCCCCTTACCGAGAAATGTCCCCCCAGTACCACTCGGCGTCCTGCAAGGGCGCGTTGTTCCCGTTGGCCAGGCTGGCTGCGCTGGGCTTTGGCTTTGCCGGTTTGGGAGGCAGGGCTGTGAGAGAAGGAGGGTTGAAATGGGGTGAGCCCAAATCTCAGCTCCTTACTGGCAATCCCTTGAAGTGCTGAGTCTCTCTCTCTGCACTGACTGGCCTGGGAAGGCCCCTTGGCCACCAGGAGCTGCTCCAGGCACATCTCCAGCAGCTGAACACCCTGAGCCGGCCTCCAGGCACAGCTGGGCTACCAAAACACCCTCAGCAACTCGCTCGTGGGGGCAGAGACTCCACACCCACAAATGCCAGTGCCTCAGGCCCCAAGGAAGGGGTATCTCAGTACCTGGAGGCAACTGTTCTGGCTCCAGCTCCTTTGTCTGCAGAAGTGTCTCCAAAAACAGCACGGAGAAGTCAGGGCTCAGCTCTGGGCTGCAGGGAGAGAAGAGGCAAGTTAAGAACAGCAGGTGTGGGGAAGAACACAGCACTTGCTCCCATGTCCCCAGGGCAAAGGGGCAGCCGGGGTCAGCTGGTTCATCCCAGCTGCCAGATCCCAGGCTGACACAGCAGCAAGAGCTCTGTCCCAGCTCCGAGCCCCACCTCTGTGTGCTGCCAGCAGTTTAATCCCACGTGCAGCCCGGCAGGGGCTGCGGGCAGCCCTGCCGTTCCGGGCTGGACTCCGCGTCCTGGCAGGCACAGCGGCCGGCACCGGGAACACTGCTGGAACCCAAAGCCTCACGTACCTGGCACCAGGCAGCCGCAGGAGAAGGGGGCCGAAGATCTCCCCCAGGGCCCGAGGGTGGAGGCTGTTGCTCTCGGCCTGCTGCGATACCTTCCCCAGATGCCGGAGCAGGAACTGCAGGGTGAGCGTGTTCTGGAGCGGGACCGCAGGCGACTCCAGGGCCAGCAGCAGCTGCTTCCGGCAATTCTCTGGCTGAGGGATCTCTGGGGAGAGAACAAGACACGATGGAAGAGCTGGGACAGCCGGCACCGCTCTCCATGCTCCGGCTGCGTCACAGCATGGGAGTGCTGTCAGCAGCGGGGGCCATGTGCCAGGCCCCATAGGGACAGAGCTTATTTTAATACCCCAAACGCATCCATCCCACCCAGCCACCCATTCCCACGGCAGCCAGGGGAGATCCTTACCCTGCAGGATGCGAAGGATGTCTCCATGCACGGACACTGGCACCACAGGGGAGGGCAGGTCTTGCAGGTAACCTCGCAGTGCCTCGCCCAGGGAGTGCACGTCCAGGGGCTCCAGGTCACCCAGAGTCCAATCTGTCAGGGCACAGATTTCCCATGGGAGGTGGGCACAGCACTGGACACCCAGCTGGCAGCTCTGGTCCTGCCAGCACCCATCCCAGAGACCATCACACACCAGACAGCTATCACGGGACATGGCAGCCCAGCACCACGAGGGAGCTCAAGCAGCCCTCAGGCAGACCATGTGACAGAGGATGCCTGGGAGTGCACCCCAGAAATAAGCTGGCTCTTGGAACCCCAGCAGTTCCCCCTGGGAGAGGGCAGAGGTCATTTCAAGTGCCCACACTCTTTACCCTGAGCCCTGACACAGGAATTCTGGGCACGCACAGCTTGGGTGAGTTTTGCTCCCTGCTGCTTGCAGAACCAAGTGCAGACTGCGCAGCACCCAACAGGCAAAGCATCTCCCTGGAATGCAGGGTGCAGGATTTTGGGAAGCACATAAAGCCTGTCCCAGGAGCAGCACAGCCAGGGCTGACAGCACAGTTCCTGGGGTTTGCAGGAATGTCTGTGGAAGGGGACTAGCCAGCGTGGTGCCGGATGAGGCCCCAGCCCAGCCGAGAGGCAGACGGCTCCCAAGGCTCCCCGGCAGAGACATCAGCTGCCGGCACCACGGAGCCACGGCTCCAGCCACCAAGCTGAGCTGAAAGATCCTCCCCTGCTTATTAGTGGCGTGACAGAGCCAGAGAAGCCTCCACCAGCCCATCAGCAGAGCACCCCAAAGACGGGGAGGACAAGCACAGGGGTTCATTTGTTTGCCTGCGAGTCTCTGAGCGGGCACCACGTCCCTTTGTTCCCCCCCACGGGTGGTGCCAGGAATCCCCCCTCTCCCGTCCCTTCCACGCCGGACAAGGACGTGTTGGGACGGGGACAGCCCAGCCCCAGAGGCGGCGTGCCGGGAGTCAGGAACTGCTGGGGACAGGCAAGCCTGGCCTGGATTGCATTACTGCTGGCGCTGTCACATCCACTAATCTCCTCCATCTGAGCCGATTCGCCTCCACCGCGCGGAGCTGGTTCTTACCGGTTCTCAGCGCCTGCCTCAGTTCGGAGCCAGATGTCCTGTACAGCATCTCGCTGTCCAACCCTGCGGAGGGGGCACGCTGCTGTCAGCTCCAGCACAGGCACCGTTTCGGTGCCAGCCGGGCAATGGCTGTGGCATGGCCAACCAGGCCTGGATGGTGTCCAAGCCAATCCCCTGCAGAGGCTGCTGCAGCCCCCTCGGCCCCCAGGACACCCGGTTCAGTAGCCCCATTTCTCCACCATGGCACAGATCCAGGCTGGAAGCGCTTCCCAAACCGCAGCACCCACCCAGTGCGTGTAGGTGCTCAAACCCAACACCCTTCCAGGCCTCAGCAGCTCAGTCCAGGGAGGAACATGAGGGTAGCTGTGTCCTGTGTGTCCCACAGAGCTCAGCTCTCATTGTGGGGTTTTGGGGTCTATCAGCCTCCCCCCAGTGCTCAGCACCCCCCCCTTACCTTTCTTCTCAATAGCTTCCACCAGCTTCACCAGGAGCGGCGGAGCAATCTCAGGAGGGCTGAACTGCTCCTGCAAGTCCGGGAGAGGAGACCCTGGTGGAGAGGGAGGGAGAGAAGAGCTCAGCACCAGCTCAGCCCTCAGCAGCGGAGCTGAGCCAGGGCACAACCAAGGTAGCTCCCAATGGGAGCAAGGAAAGCCGTGGCCCCTGCTGCGAGGCCGTGGCCTGGGCAAACACAGCATGGAGGCTGCAAGGAACCTGCCCAGGAGCCAGCACAGCACTTGTTGAGCCCAGCCTCGCTGCTACCCAGACTGGGAGTGCACAGGGAGATCTCTACCGCTCCCTGCAGAGGCTTGGAGACAAAGCCCATCCCCCTGGGGACCCGCACACCCCAGGCAGGCAGTGCAGGGGTTACCAGGGCTCCTGGAGCTCAGGCTGGGCTGGGTCCCTGCCCAGTACAGGGGCTGCGCAGGGCTGGCAGAGGAGCGGGGCCAGGGAGCTCGCTCTGCTCGTCGTGGTGAGCTGTGATTAATCCAGCGATTCAGACAGAACGCCATGTCAGCAAATTCCTGCCCTTGATTGCTCGTTTAACATGGAAACCGGCCCTGTGCCTCCCCCTCCCCGTGAGCCCACAGCCTCCCTGCAAGCTGCTACAGGGCACAGACAGTCTGTGGCACAAGACCAGGGTCCCCCCATTCTGGGGGGATCCACAGCCCCGTGTCAGGTGGTATTTCACTGCCACTTCCAGAAAATCTTGAGGTTCTGGCTCCGGGCACCCCCTTCCCCTGTGCATGCTGGGGCAGGAGCACGCAGGCCTGGCCAGGCAGCTGCCAGCGGGAGGTTTGCCGAAGGATGAGCAGTGCCAGGCTCCATCCTGCTTCCAAAGGAGCACCAGCTGGTGCAGGAGGCTCCTCCAGGCTGGTCCACAGCACCAGGCAGACCCTGGAGAGCCCACAGTGGGTGAGGACACCCAGCACACTCCACTCTGCAGAGGCAGAGCTAAAAGGCTGCTCCCCGTTGCGAAACAGCTCCGTTGTCATGGATCTGACCCGAGCTCGCCTGGTGTGGTCTCCTCATGAGGCACAGCAAGCTGAAACTGTGCACCTAGCACAGCTTCCTGCACCCACAGCGTCGTGGGGAGACAGAACGGCCATGGAAAGGGAAGCACATGGCTCAGGCACCCCACAGCTCTGCAAGGACCTGTGCTGCTGGGGAAGGAGGGGACGATCCCCCACTGCAGCGAGCCCCTGGGCACGGGAAGGGGCCCAGCGTGGTGCGGGTCGGGGTGGGGAAGCTGCAGGCAAGCTTCCAGGCTGGCAGCTCCCAGCCTGACCCTTGGGAAGGGCTGAAGGGAGAGTAAATACTGGCGCTGCCCACGTGGCCCGGCCGGGAATGTGCTGCTTCAGCAGGCAGCAGCTTGTCTTTTTTTGTCAGGCACAGAGCCGGAGCCAGCAGCGACTCCTGAGCCTGCCGGGCCTCCGGGCTGGGCCGCCGCGAACAAGGCTGCTCACAGCACGGCCCGGGCAGCTGCGGAAATATTCCTGAGCCGCATTTTCCGCTCGTGTTCTCTGCGGAAGGCAAACACCAGCAGCTCGTAAATCCACTGGCAGAACGCACCGGGTCTCGCTGCTCCGCGGGGCCAGCCAGTTCCCGGGCTGCGGGACAGCCGCGGGGCCAGCCCTGCTCCTCGAGTCACACTGAGGGGCTAACGGGTCCCTGCCAGCCAGGGCAGGAGCCAGGAGGCAGGGAAGGAGCTTCGTGGGGCAGCCAGGAGACAGCTCTGCACCTCCCAAAGAGCAGACCGTGAAGAAATAACACGGGCTTGGCTCAAATAGAGTTTTTCCGTTGCAAAAATGTGTCTTCCCAGCAGAATACAGAAATACAGAATCACAGAGTATCCTGAGCTGGAAGGGATCCACAAGGATCTTCAAGTCCAGCCCTTAAGTGAATGGTCCATATGGGGATTGAACCTGCAGGCTGAGGGTAAAATAGCTCTGGGTGCTTGAACTGCCTCCCTGCAGGCCCTGCCTGTGCCCAGAGTGGAGATTGCCTCTGGGGACGCACCCACAGAGGACAGGGACAGGGCTGGCACCACCCTCACGTGCCCTGGTACCCCACCCTCCGCCCCTGGGCAGGAGGTAGAGAGGCTGGCTTCTGGCTTCCTTTCCAAATTTGTCTTTTCTGTGTTTCAGGAGCTTTGGCACGGTCCCACCTTCGAGAGACCCCACCAGTGGCTTTGATCACCCAGATACGCCTTCACCAATCCCCCCTTGACAAGAGGAGAGAGCTAAAGAAGGCAGAAATACAGCCCCCGAGGGAGCACAGGGCTGGATGCTTGGCTGGATGCATGCAAGGCCGGCACATCCACCGCAGAGCATATCCCAGGCTCCCAAGAGGAGCTGCTTTCTTGGAAAGGCAGGTTGCGAGCGGGATGACTCAGGTCAGCGGCTCCGCTGCCAACCCAAACGCACGCAGGGCCCGGCCGCATTCCCACCCTGCGGAGATGTTTCCTGGGGCCGCCCCTCCGGCTCCACGTGCAGGAGCAAGGGAGGCAGCTGCACGGAGCCGCACCAGCCCCACAACCCCGGTTTCGTAAGACCCCAGAGGTGTTTTCACACAGCCAGAAGCATCTGCTGGGAGAGCCGTGGCTCCCAGGCAGAGAGGGATGGGGAGGACGCAGCACTGCCAGCTGGGAGCGTTCCCTGGCGCCCTCCAGCTCCTGCTGCTGACCCCACTCCTCCCATGGGCACCAGCACAAGGTCTTGTGCAAGGCATGGGAAGGCAAAGCGTGGCTGTCACCCCTCACAGAATCCCAGAATGGTTTGGATTGGAAGGGATCTTAAAAGATCGCCCAGTTCCAACTCCCCTGCCTTGGGCAGGGACACCTTCCACTAGATCAGGTAGCTCCAAGCCCCATCCAGCCTAACCTGGAACACTTCCAGATATGGGGCAGCCACAGCTGCTCTGGGCAACCTGTGCCAAGGCTTCACCACCCTCACAGTCAGGAATTTCTTCCTAATATCTAATCTAAATCTCTCCTCTTTTAATTTAAAACTTCCCCCTTGTCCTATCACTATCTGCCCATATAAGAAGTCCCTCTCCCTCTTTTTTATAAGATCCCTTTAAG
Source organism: Ptilonorhynchus violaceus (assembly GCA_013397565.1). Lineage (NCBI taxonomy): Eukaryota > Metazoa > Chordata > Aves > Passeriformes > Ptilonorhynchidae > Ptilonorhynchus > Ptilonorhynchus violaceus. The sequence continues at coordinate 501,620 of VZRJ01004784.1, read as the reverse complement.
TACTAGGAGGCCACAATAAGGTCTCCCAGAGCCTTCTCTTCTCCAGGTGAACAGCACCAGCTCTCACAGTCTGTCTGCAGAACAGAGGGGCTCCAGCCCTCAGAGCATCTTTGCTCCCCTCTGGACTCACTCCAACAGGTCCACATCTTGTGCTGAGGACTCCAAACCAGGACTCAGCACTGGAGGTGGGGGGCCCATGAGGGAAGAGTAGATGGGGAGAATCTGGGGGCTGCTGAGCCCTTGCCACAGGGTTTATGTGCCTGGGAGCAAAAAAAGCAGGGAAAGAGCAAGCAGGCAGCTGCCACAGCTCCACAGGCAGGGCTGAGGCACATTGGCTCTCCTGAACCAGGTCCGTGCCAAGCCCAGGCCGGCTGGGAGGCAGCCGCAGGTGCAGGCAGCCCATGCCCAGCCCCAGGGTGGCTGCCCAGCCCCAGCGAGGGCCCTGCGACCCGTGGGGAGGGCTGGCTGCCAGGCAGACAAGCAATTAGCTCCAGTTCTCAGAAGTGCTCTTTTAGACCCTGACTTTTCTCCTCCTGCCCAGAGCAAAGTAATTGTGTCTCTCAGCGGGGCTGAGCAGCTCTTGGCAGGGAGCACTGCCCCAGGCGCTGCAGAGGCGGGGAGGTGGTGGTCGGGAGAGGTCAGGACTTATCCTGAACAGAGGGAGCCTGGCAAAACTCAGCAGAGCAGGGAGAGGGACCAAGAACCATGGGGATCCTGGCTGGTTGCAGGACAGAGAGGGGGAAGGATCTTGGAGAGGCAGGAGTGGGACAAGGCTTGTCCCAGGAAGCTCTGCTGAGCAGATTGACAAACTGGAGGAACAAAGTGCTTTTCTCTGGGCCAGCACTGAGCCTGAGCCCACAGCCCCCAGGCAAACAGACTGCACTGCTGCTGGCAGGGCAACCCAGTGCTCCACTGCCCTACAAAGCCACTCACACACTCTCATCTGTCACACAGCCAGACTGGAGGCGTCCCGGAGCAACAGGGCACGCAGCAGGGCTTACCTTGCTCCAGAGCCTCGGGCAGCCGGCAGCCGCTGGCCCCCGGCGTCGCGGGCAGGGGTCTCTGCACTCGGGGCCGGTGCGAAGGGACGGCGATTTTCACCGGCCCCACGTACTCCACGTAGGTGCCCGGAAAGTCCCCCTTCTGCTTGGTCCGCTCGTTGACGCCCAGGATCCACCCGATCTGGTTGGGGGTCTGCTCATCCCCGTCTTTGAAGCCCAAGGCTTGCAGGGCCCCCTTGCTGACGACCAGGATGTCCCCGGGCAGCAGGTCAATGTCCTCCTCGCGCTCCTTGCGGTAGGGGTAGAGCGCGCGGTACTGGAAGCCGTCGGTGCTGCCCATCCTGTCTGCCGGAGGAGAAGGGCTCTGAAGGGTGAGGCAGCACGTTCCAGGTGGGAGAGGAGGGCCCTCAGAGGCAGCTCTCCCCCATCAGCACTCTGAACTGTCTCTGTGTGAACCAGCAACCCAGGAGCCGGGTCTGGGTGCCCTGGAGTGCTTTAGGTGCAGCCCCTTTTCCTTAGCTTGAAACCACGATTCAACCAAATTATGGAGCAAAGGGAGAAGGAGACAAACATAATCCAGCACTGGTGAGCGGGCATGCAGCGAAGAAACCCGAGATCAGGGTCTGTTTCACCAAAACAGCTGGTCTCTTGGAGTCTGGGGAGGAAAAGCACAGGAGGCTCCCAGCCTGGAATGGTGTGGCATGCTACGTTCCCCTTCCCAGTGCCTGCAAAGAGAAGACGACTTGTCACTGCACAGCCAGGCACCCCACACCCTCCCGACACGCCAGCATTCAAACTAGGGGTTCACCTGAGAGAGGCAGGACTCGTTTCTCTCCTACCTACCAGCTGATGCTGAGCCCGGGATCCAACCAGGACATGCTAATCCCGATTTACACTCCCAAAAGCAAGTGAGGAGCCAGCGGCTGCGGGCAGGAATGCTACCTCCTCTCTGCTACAGGCAAGCACCAGCTCTGCATCTTAAAGAGGTTCACCCCTGCTTCTTCAGCTTACCCTCCTCGCAGCACTTATGCAAACAAGGAGACAACAAGCAGGACAAAACAGCCTTTATGCAGGATAACTTTTGCATACAGAAAAGGGTGACCCTGCACCCACCAGCTGCAGGCCCTGAATAGGAGCAGAACAAACAGATTTAACCTTCCCTTGTTAAATCGATTAAATTTCACAGTTCACCTTTACATGTCGCCATGCAATCCCCCACAAAGGCATCTTCTGAAGCGAGTTGCCCACAAATGTAGGTTAACCAAGCTTTCAGCAAAAGGCTTTCGCGATGCGTTGCCATTCCCACAGAGCAGCACTTCAAAGCTTTGCTCTGAGCAAAAAGTCAATTTTTGAACTTTTCAAAAGCAGCAACAGCATCAAGTGCAGGCATGGGTTCTTTTTGCAGAGATGGAGGCAAGAGGAGTTAAAATAATCTTTAGAAGCCTTCAAGTCTACTTAGAGCTCCTAACTGCCTTTCAGCTATTCAGAGCGAAATTGAATATGCTGCCTGCCCTGCCCAGAAATCCACCAAAAAGAATAAACCTGGGTTATAACATGTTGTTGAAGAAATGTACGAGCTGGGACATTCCCACCAGCCAGGCACGTCCTCTTTTCCCATCCCCTCCTGGCTGCACAGGCCAGTTTTCCACCTCCCTCAGGCAAATCCCAGCGTTCCAGTTCCCGCAGCTGTGGCGTGCAGCCGAGGACCGGACCTACAAGGCACCAGGGCAGCCAGAAACCAGCCTTCCCAGGGGCACCCTGGGCCTGCTGAAATGCTGCAGGTCCTGTCAAAGGCTGGAGCTGTTTTGGCCCAGAAACCACCAAACCCAGCTCAAACTCTTGAGTCTCATCTGAAAAATATTAGCGAGCAGGAAGGTGCTTCTCAGGGCTGTGGGAGCCTGGGCAGAGGCAGGCGAGGAGGCAAAGGGAGCCAGGACACCCTTCCCAGCAGGGTCAGTGAACAACTAAGCACGGCACGAAGCCAGGGTTGCTCTGACCGCTGGTTGGACTCTGACAGGCACTAGCAGTGATGATCTGCAGGATTTCAAAATAACCCTTCCGGGCCAGCAACACGTTACAGTTCGTATCAGCTACAAATCCCTCTTTCCTCCTGCACGTAGTATCACCCCTGCACGTGTCACCACACCTGCACGTGCTGCCACAGCTGCACGTGCTGCCACAAAGTCTGAGATCGGGGTGAGTCCCCAGAGGGGAGCCAGCCGCACCCCTCCGCAGCCAGGCTCTCCAGCCCGGCACCAGGGCTCCTTCCCTTGACAAGGACAAAAGGCACAAAGAGGCCATGGCACAGGAAACCTGTGCAGCAGCCAGAGCCCGCACCGCCTGCCTGAGCTCGGGCAGGCGTCCCAGCCGGGCTGTCTTTGCCATGAATGAACAGGCACTGCCCGCGGGGAGGTGAGGCACTTGCGGCCAGAGGCGGGTGGGGAACAGGATTGAGCCTGATCCAGCTTGCTGGAGAGCTTCTCCAGAACTCCAGGAGCAACACCAGACTGCAGAACTCACGGAGAGACCCTACAGAGGGTTCTGATGTTCATGGGAGAAGCAGCACAACCCAGCACAGCTTCTGTGAAAGCTCCCACCATGCTGGGATGGCGGCTGCAGGGAACTCGCAGCAGAGCCCGCATTTCCCCGATCCAACCAGCCCCAGCCAGGAAAATATTACTTCATAATCCAGAGCATAAAGAGAGATTTATGGCGAGGCTCACTGGCTGTCCCTCTGAGTGCTGCCTGTCAGGGTCCCCCAGAGCCAAGTCGCAGTGCCGGGGGCACTGTCTGACTGCCAGGGGCCCGAGTGGCCGCTGCCCACTGGGGACGGCGCTGGCAGCTCCTGCTCCTCCCGGGGAGGACAGATCCTGAAGTGGCTCCTCCTGGAGAGGACAGACCCGAGAGTACACCCAGAGGCAGCAGAGCCCAAACCCAGCGGGGTCAATGCTCCCCTGCAGGCGCTCCCCCAGCTTCCACCCGCAGATCCCAGCCCCGACTCCAGGCGCCTCTGACAAGCCGGTGCAGCCGAAGAGGCTGGAAGGACAAAACGCTCAGCCCTGGCAAACTCGTTCAGTAGCTTTTAAAAGCAGATCTGCGTGGAGGGGTGGGAAGAGGAGAGTGAATCTGGAGCACAGAGTGTCTCCAAAGAGCAGGTCCCGCAGCTTCTTCCAACTGACTCCTTCCACAACCTTCTTCCCTGGGGTGGGAATGCAGACACAGCTCTGTGCCACCGCGCTCTCCATGTCCCAGTGGGTCACTGGGCACAGAAAAAAATCCAGACAACTCAGAGCCAAGCTATTCCTCGACTGCGCTTTCCCCACACCTGCCTTCCCCCGGCTCAGCCCACACAGGCATTGGGTGCTCATGAACATTGGTGAGGAGCTCCCCAGGAGACCCAAATCCTCACGGCTAATGCTGGCACCATCTTCTCCAGAGGAAACAGCTGTCCTCTGTCCTGCCCCAGACCCAGCCAGAGGCTTCCCTGGCTGAGCTGCAGCCAGCGGCCAGGAAAGCTCTGCACCCTCGGAGAGCAGCTGACCGAGTCTTTGGGGATTGGGAACACACACTTCCCAAAGCCCTGAAACAGCTCTTTGGATGCAAGGCAGCTCCGAGAGCCCAGGACATGCACGAGCCTGTCGGCTGGAAGCACACCTCTGAGCAGAAGAGAGGGAGCAGCGTGCCAAAAGATTTCGGCTGGGCCCAGCTCCAGGTTTGCTCGGCTCTCGGAGAGGAACCTCGTGTGTCTGTGCTGGCGAGCACTTGCTTATGCTGCTCCGAAAATCCCATGCATCAGACAGCTAAATACCTTTGGTAAATCTATCTCAGCGCCCAGAAACAATCCCTCGATTCATTAACTGCTGTCAATACTTTCTTTGTTTAATACATCGGTTTGAAACAAAAAACACATTACAAGTCTTTTTGTCTGTGCCCAGCACATAAATAAAAGCATCTTAACGTTTTAAATGTGGTTCCTGCGCTTTTTAACCCAGTTCCAAATGCAGTTCAAAGTGCAGCTTGACTTGAAGCGAGACTGAGGGTTGCTTTCCCTCCAGTGAGGGGAAAGAATGCATAAAAATATTTAAAAGAAGAATATGCTCACAACAGTATACACAGCTCCAACTTTTCCAAGTTACATCAGATCCTCAGCGAGCAAAACAAACACCATATCAAGTTTTGAACTGCAAGTTACAGACAACAAGAACAAACTTTTCCTTTAATAAAAAGAGAAAAGAGGACAATGCAATGATGGATGGAAATCAAAATGGACAGGGAATTGCGTGCCATCGTGACATCTGCTGCTGCATCACGTCCTTCCGACCCAGGGCAGCTCTGATGGCCTCAGCTCCCGAAGCTGGCAGTGTCAAGCACGTCACGGGTCACACTGTGCCCACCAGCACCCACATCACCGAGAGGCACAGGCAGAGAGGGCAAGAGCTCGGCAATCCCTGATTTATAATCAGGACAAACAGCACAGCAAATCCCTGTGCTCCCAGGCAGCTTCCCGGGCAGCTTCCCGAGCAGCTTCCCGATCCGGCTCCCTGCCCAGCCCTGCTAGAGAGCCGGAACAACGACTCGTGAGGCTGGAGCCATGAGCGAGGCCGTGGAGGAGGCAGCAATGCCACGAGGAGCAGTGGGGGAAGGAGCCGGGAGAGGCCGCAGGGAGCTGGTGCGGGCGGGAAGCGGAGCTGGACACGCTCCAGCAGCTGCCCCTGGGGAAGAGGCCAGCGGAGCGCGGAGAGCTGGAGCCCGGGCTGGCCACGGCGCTGCCAAGCCAGCTGGTATTTCCTTCCAAACAGGGAAAAGCTGCAGGGGAGGAGGGGAGCTATGCCTGAGCCGTGCCCGAGCCAGGCATGGGACAGCCGAGGCCGTTTTCACCTCTTCTCTTCTCCAGAAGTGCTTCCCACCCTGGCAGCAACAGATCCCCAGGAGCAACACATCCCCAGAAGCAGCAGCTCCTGCCCATGGCCACAAGCCACTCTTTGCCAGGGGCACAGAGCATTTACAGCTCATGCTTGGGTTTCATTAAATATTTTGCTTTATTCACCAAAGCCCAAGGAAGTGAAGGAACATCTGAAACATTTCACTGGAAAGGTCAATGTCATGTTAGCAGGGACCCAAGGAGCTGAATAAATCAGGATGGCCAATACCTTCCTCACTTTTGGGAGACAACTGGAGGTCCCAGTGACCTCCTCCTCAACAGCTGGACAGAATGAGAGCATCTCAGGCGATCTGCACACCTACTCCAAGACTTCTCATACTGTCCAGAGGCTTCTCTCGACACTGAACTTCCTTGCTCCAGCTGAAGCTTGTTCTCTCTTAACCACCTCAGAAACTTTCTCCTCCTCCCTGCAAGAGATTTTTACTTGGCCAGAGACTTTTATTTGCTGGCAGTGAGCACGGAAGGACCCCAGCACCCAACACCAGCCCCATCACCTCACCCCAAGCCGCCCTCACACCATCCCCCAAGCAGCAAGAAAACACTAATTCCATTTTAGGAGCATTCATGGAGCTGGCTTCAGGCATATACAAACCCAGGAGCTGTATTTTGGCAAAAAATTACAGTTCTAAAAAAAACCTGAGTACATGAAAAAAAAAATCCAACTGCTCTTGCTAACTTATCTGCTTAAAATCACATTCCCCAGGGTATTTGGAATTTATATGATTTATTAGCAGCTCTGCACAGCTCAGCAATCACATGAAGTAACCGACGAGGTAAGAAGCACCCAAGTTAATAGACCAGGGCGATTTGGATATTGGTGAGAGAGCCAAGACCTTCCAACTTGAGAAATCCACCATCCCTTCCTCTGTCTGCTTTTTATCTTCCATTACCCGGCTACTTCAGCTCCAAGCTGCGGCTCCAGAAATTCCCAGAGGAATTAAAAGAGCCCTCGATATTATAAATACTCTTTTTCATTGTAAACACACCCCAGCACTCGGAGCTCTGACACGGCTCCAAACTGGCTCCACAAACCACTCAGCTCCTCGCCACATTCCAGCTGAGCCGCGCTCTCCCTTCCAACCCAGCGCTTTTGTCCAAGCGAGACCCAACTGCGGGCAGAAAGGATTTTCCTGCGTGCTTAAAAACCTTGTTCCAGCGAGTTGGGAACGGGGGGTTTCGGAGCAGCGATCAGTTTTAGGAGGAACGAATCCGCACCGCGAACCACACGGGCAGATGGAAGCACGAGCTGCCCACGTCAAAGAAAGTCACCAGAGAAACCAAACCGTGGCTTGGACTTTCCCACATCGTGGAAGACTAGAGCAGAGGCCAATCCAGCCTCGGGGACACACCAGCCCTTTGCATGTTAGGGAAGGGTGGGGGAATGGCCAGGAAAGCAGTGATTTAGGCTATATTTACTCAGCTGTCTCCATTCTCTACTCTCACAGAGAAAGTCACAGGGCCAGTTCCCCAGTGGCTCCAAGAGCTGCTTGGGAAATCAAAGCCGCACATTAATGGGAGGAGAGGCAGCCACGGCCCCGTCAAAAGGCAACGCTGGGGCCACTCCAGCTCCTCATTTTAGGCAGGCTTGCCCCCTGGCTTTATCTCCCATTGATCACAGACTCCCAATTTGGGAGGTACGTGACCACGGGAATCTTCCTCCTTAAGGGGCTGAGAAACATCCACAAGAGGAGAAGAAAAAATGCAGTGACCAACCTCCCTGGGAAGCAGGGAGCTGGCTCATCCCAGAGCCAGGGTTTGGGGGCAACTGCGTTAAGAGACAGCAAAGCCACAGCCACCCTCGGGCTGGACTCGCATATTCCTGGGGCACCAGCTCCAGCCTGGGAACTGCTGGGGCCGAACAGTCCCCGAGGGACACGGAGGTGGGACCCCGAAAGACCACTCTTTTCTGGCTCCACCACCCCCAGGACCCTCGGCAATGGGGCTCTACCGTGCTGAGAGGGTCCCTGCGCTGTCACCACTGTGGGGGCAGTGGCAAAGGGGAACCTGTGATGGCACTGCTGGGATAACCCGGGGATTCGAGGGGCACAGCCCCTGAATCGGGACGGGACAGATCGGGGGGTCGGG
>VZRJ01004784.1:472144-490150 GCA_013397565.1 Ptilonorhynchus violaceus | reverse complement strand
GGGGGGGACAGGGTCTTGCCCTGGAAGGAATGGGGCGTTTTGGGGTACCCAGGGAGCGGAGACGGGGAGCGCTGGGGGGAAGGCGGGCGCTGGGCCGAGGAGGGGGTGCAGGCCAGGGGCGAGGGGGGGATGCTGCTGGTGGATTTGCGACGTCCCACTTTGTAGCGCTGCCCACCCAGTTTGGGGGCCAGCCCGTGCAGGGAGCTGGGGCGCACGTGGCCGGCGGGTGACGTTGGGGTGCTGGAGGAGGGAGAGGTGCTCTGAGGGGACACAGCATCTGCCGTACAAAGAGAAACAGGTGACTGTAGGGATGGAGGGACGCAGCATCCCCGAGGGACACACAGCATCCCGCCCTGCCCCGAGCCGATATCCCCCCCCGGGGTACCTGAGGGCAGGTCGGGGGCGGGGCTGCGGCACGGCGTGGTGGGACCCGGGGACAGGCTGTGCGTGGGGGACTCCGGGAGGCTCTCGCTGGAGGACAGCGAGTGATGGAGACCGGAGGAGAAGCTGCGGCTGGTGTGCAGGACCGACGACTGCTTGGAGATCTTCTTGAAAAGGGACTTTCTCCTGCTGCGGGGGACAGGAATAACAATAGCCTTGGCTTCTCCTTAAAGCTGTCAGACTCAAGTCTGCTGACCTGGTGCCAGCAGGACAGGACCGTGCTGGACATTCCTGCATGGCAAATCCAGAGCATCCAACCGAGTGCTGGACACCCCGATACGGCAGATCCAGAGCATCCCCCCGGTACACCAAACACCGGAACAAATGCCACTTTATCCCAGTTTACCTACCTGTCTTGGCCGTCCCTCTTCCTGCTCTTTTTACTCCTCCGTGCCATTCTTGTCTTGGAGCTGTTTTTCCGGGCAGGACCGATTTTAATGGAGGTGTTCTCCAGGGCAGTGGTCCGCAGGGCCACTTTATTCCCGCTCTGAGGGATGGAAAACAAATCGCTGCAGCACTGGATCTGAACCATCTCCTGCCTCAGCTGCTGGCCAAGGCAATGCCAGGGAGCTGCTGAATTGATGTCCCAGGAGAGCAGAGCAGCTCTGGTCACCCACCTTCAGCAGCAGCTCCACGACATCCCGGTGGACCAAGCCCAGCACCGACTCTCCGTTCACGTGCGTGATGAGATCGCCCGCCCTCAGCCCGGCTTCCTGAGCGGGGCTCCCCTCCTCCACGCTCTGCAACCCGAACATAAGGATTTTATTTGGATGCCAAGTTTCCTCCCAAGGTTTTCCCACCGGGTGTCCGGCTCCGCTGGTCCGTCCCCAGGCCACGTACCCAGACCATGTGGTGGACGGTGTAGACGTCGCTGTCGCCCATGTAGACGCGGATGGCCCGCAGGGTGAAGCCGTACTTCTTCCCCGAGCTGTGGATGATGATGGGCGGCCGCAGGCTGGCGATGGCCAGGGAGGAGTCTCGGCTCGGGGAGGAGTCCCGGGAAGAAGGGTTGGACGAGAGGGAGTGGGGGGAGATGGGGCTCATCAGGGCACCGCCGCCGAAGTCATCTGCAAGCGGGAGAAGCTGGCTCAGCCTGGGAAAACCACATGGCAGTGGCCGTCCAGCAGGATAAACCACACAGCACACGGACCTGATGTGATGATGAGGGACAGGGCTGAGACGGAGGCAGATTTGGGGACACGGCTGCCCAGCGAGGCTCTCTGCCTCTCCGGCATGTCCTTCTGGGTGCTCAGCCGGCGGCCCCCACTCGGCTCCAGGTTCCGGGGGGTCGAGTTCTTGGTGCCGGTGCTGTTGCTCCGGAGGCGGATGCGGTTCAGGCTGACGAGATCGGCTGCACAGAGGGGAATAGGGAGAGTTTGGGGATGTGGAGAAGCCACCCCGTGCCATGCAGGACCCTGGCTGGCCCCGGAGCATCCCGGAGCACCCCGCACCGGCGCCCGTAGGCTACGCACCCGATAACGCCGACTGCTTCACCGCACCGCCAGTCCCCGCGTCGGAGTCTCCCACCACGAACTTGGGTCTCTCCGGCTTGGAGGATGCCACACAAGGGCTCTCATCCTCCGAGGAGAAGGCAAACTTGGGCATGGTGTCCAGGCTGAGGGTGCTGGGCAGTGCGGTGGGGCTGCGGCTCCGCTCGTGCCGGGAGGTGTACGGCGTGGCGCTGCCGGATGTCCAGGAGCGGAGGCTGCGTGGGAAGAGCAGGGGGGCTCAGGACAACCCAAGATGGGCGAGGAGGATGGCACTGAGAAGTTGCAGCACCCAAGGGACACATCCCACTGACTGCACTGAACCCTCAGTACTGACACAAAACCTCAGTACTGACACAAACCCTCAGTGACACCACAAACCCTTGATGTCAGCACAAACCCTCGGTCCCGGCACAAACCCTCGGTGCTGGCACAAACCCTTGGTCCTGGCACAAGCCCTGGGCACTGTCAGATGCCCACACCAGCGGTGCATCCCCCCCTCACCACGCACCGGGGCTCGGTGCCCGCGGGCCGGCTCCTGTCCTCATCTCCTGAGTGCCGGTCCCACCGCTCCTCTTTGTCATCGCAGTGACTCCGGTCCGAGGATGAGAGGCTGAGGGTGGAGTTGACCGCCAGGAATTCAGAGCTGCTGTACACCTGAGGAGGAGAGGAGCTGTCAGCAAGCAGCACAGATTCGGGAATCTGGGTGCCCTGGTGTCAGCCAAGACACCGATGCTCGGCACAGCTGCGCCGGTTGCGGAGCCAAAGCGTTTTGGATGCTGGAGGAGGGGCTTGGAGCACCTTGCTGAAGCGGTGGGAGCAGGAGGAGAACTGCCCGATCTCCACCGAGGATTCCTCGTCGTTGGTTTCCTCATCCTCCGAATCCAAGTGGCGATACCTCTCAGAGCGAGCTGAAAGCAAGAGCCGTGGTGGGAAGGGATGTCACCCCACGTCCTGCCTGCAGCGGGGCCAGGTGAGACCTACACCCGTGGGGGGACAGCCCAGTTCCAAATCCCAGGGGAGTTTTGGGGGGAGAAAGTTGGTAAGGGTGAGCAGCCTGGAAAGAGGATTGTATCTGTTTTGTGACTTGGGCTGTAAAGCCATCAACTGCACCCAGGAGATTTTCATCTTCCATGGGAGCATCCAAAGTGCAGCTGGGATAATGGGTTGGCAGAGGGGGAAAAAGGGATGGATTTGGCCTCACTGTCAAAGTAGCTGGTGTCGTCCTCTGACTCCAGCTGGGGGATGAACTCAGCCTTCTGCCGCAGCAGCCCATTCCAGTCCAGATGGAGGAAGAAGGCATGGTGCTTCACCTCATGTGCACCTCCTGCCAGGCAGAGAAACCCATGTCAGGGGGACGGGGCAGGATCTGGGATGCTCCTGCTCCCATCCCAAATGGCACAGTCTCTCCTCCATGCAGAGCAAACTGCTTAAAACAGGATGGACCAGGGCTCTGTGCAGCCCTTCTGGGGGGAACCCCGAGCAGGAGACCTCCTCCAAGCACCCTCAGCATGGTAAGACACGCTTTGGACTCAAAGCCATGCAAGTTTGATGGGAATTGAGGTGCCAGGTCACCCCTCGAGGGGGCTGCCGTGCGTACCAGTGCCCAGGCGCTCGAGGGGACACTGCCTCAGCAACCGTGTGATCAGGTCCTGGGCATCTGCAGGAAGGGCCTCGTCCCCTTCCGGCCACATAATTTCATCTGCAAGGAAAAAGGAAAAGGAGTTTGGAGCGGCTGAAAGGGTTTGGACACTTCTAGACAACAGCAAAGTCCCTCGGGAGCTGCAGCAGGGGAAGCATCCACCCAGAGTGGGAAGTCAAAGCTTGAGGAGCCTCCTCACTGTTCAGCTGAGTGTCACAGGAAGGAATGAAGCTTCCCACGTGTTAAAGGATGAGCCATGGCTGCTGGGAACAGCAAACCAAGGGGCAAGCTTGCCCCTGACACTCACCACTGATGACCTGCCCGAAGAGCTCCTCGGGGGTGTCTCCGAAGAAGGGCACGCAGCCCACCAGGAACTCGTAGAGGATGATGCCCATGGCCCACCAGTCCACGGGCTTCCCGTACCCCTGGATGAGGATGACCTCTGGGGCGATGTACTCCGGAGTGCCACACACCTGCGTGGGAACCAGGGGCTCACACCTCTGCAGGGACCTCTGCAACAAGTCCCCAGGCTGTCCCAGACCCCAGTGATGGCAGGCCAGCCACATGGAGCGGGACCTCGTACCTGCTTGTCCATGAACTCCCGAGTATCCTTCTCCATGTGCCCTTCATAGAGGTTCGTGGTCATGTTCATCAGGCCAATCTTGGATAGACCAAAGTCTGTCAGCTTTATGTGGCCCATGGAGGTGATGAGCAAACTGCAAGACAAGACCCCACAACGCTGCTGTTTGCTTCTGGAAAGACCTGAGAAGGACCAGCTGCACCCCAGGGCCTCTAACCCTGATGCAACAGCACAGAATCAGTCTCTGGGCAACAAAACCCATTGCCTCATTCTGCCCTTCCCCATCCAAACCCAACCCCACCCTTGCTCAGACCTGACCCACGTCCTCACTTGTCAGGTTTGAGGTCCCGGTGGACGATGCCGTAGTTGTGGAGATACTCCAGGGCAAGGACAGTCTCAGCGAAGTACATCTTGGCCATGTCGACGGGCAGGGGGCCCATGTTCTTCAGCAACGTGGCACAATCCCCCCCTGTGGGCACACGGGGGGCTCAGAGAAGGCAGGGAGGCCAGCAGGCCCAGCAGGCTCCCAGCCAGAACCTCCTCTGAGCAGCTGAGCCCCAGGCACGGACCACAAACGCTCTCCTGGGTGACCATGGCCAGCACCTTCATCAAGGTGAGACCCAGGAACACAAAAGCATCTCCTTGTGCTTCCCTCTGCTCCCTGGAGCGAAGCAGGGCAGGAGATGTCCAGGTGGCATCCCTGGTGCTCAGACTTTGGTATCCTCCCCTCCTCCCTGCACCATCCAGCCCCGAGCCCGCTCTCACCTTCCACGTACTCCATGACCATGCACAGGTGCCGCTTGGTCTCAAAGGAGCAGAACATGCTGACCACGAAGGGGTTCTCTGCAAAGGTGAGGATGTCCCTCTCCACGAACACCTGCTGGATCTGGTTCCTCAGGATGAGGTTCTGCTTGTTGATTTTCTTCAGGGCGAAACGCTGCCGTGTCTCCCTGTGCCTCACCAGGTACACGGCCCTGGGGGAACGGCCGGACCTCAACACCAGCACTGACCACCCTGCTCCGCGGGGCTCGGACAGGGAGGACTTTGGAGTGGTTTCCAGGTGGAGACAACTGATAGGAACTCCCCAACTCACCCATAAGCCCCGTTGCTGATCAGCTTGATGGTCTCGAAGTCCCCCTCGCAGGGCTTCCTCCGCGGAGCGGTGACTGAAGGCTGGCTCTGAGGAAGACAAAGGTTTTCAGTATTTCCCAAGTGCAGGCAGGAATTCACCCAGCATGAAGACAGGGCCCTCTTCAGCCACAAACCCCAAACCAGAAGCCCAAGACGCTCTGCAGATCAAGAGTCCACTCTGAGCTCCGTCCACTCAAGAAGCCAAATGAGGGACTGTGAGATCTTATCCCTGAACACATCAACCACCCCTGGGGACAATCCAAATGGACAACTCCCAGTCTAGGGCAGCAGAGGGGCTGCTGCAAAGAGCTCTGGCGTGGGGTGAGGCAGGAGGAAGCTGGAGGCAGCAGGTGGGACATGTGGGAGGGAGCACACTCACCTCACAGGCGTCGTCGTTCTCCGGCGTGATGGTGTTCCCGCTGTCGAAGTGATCCAGCTGGCCCATTTCTGCGGGTCACAGGGATGGGTTTCACTTCCCTCATGCTCGACCCCCACCAAAAACCCCCCCCTCCACAGCCACTCTCCCTCCAAACTCGGAGACCCCACAGGGATTTAGCCACATGCTTCGCTCGTACGGAGAAATTCAGGTCATGACGTTAAGAAGTTCAACGTGAGGTTAAACATTTATATAATTCTTTTTTTTTGATAGTCATTCCTGCATTCTCCACGGATTATTACTCCCCCCCCAGGGCCACGGATTAAGTGTTTTTGAGCTTAATCTGCTTTGCTGAACGTGTTGGAAGCAATAATAAGGGATGTGGGGCTGGCCAGAAGGATTTGGCCATCATCCTGGTCCTGCTGTGACCCCCACTGGCCCTACAGGCCATGAGCCCAGCCCTACAGGTCCCCCTGACACCTCCCAGTGCTTGATCATGATCATCACTGGCCAAACTGGGAGTCCACATCCTCCTGTTAACCTCAGAGCCCCAGGCCAAGTGCTTCCCTACCCTCCAGTGGGTCCTTGACGAGCCCCAGTTGGCTGATGATGTATCGGGGGATGTCGGTCTTTACTCCCTGGCCAACTTTGGCATGTCCTTCTGCAGCTTCCAGGAGATGGTAAAACTCCTCTGGATCGAACTCCTGGATGGGGAAAACCGAGCACAGTTGAGGAGAGAGATTTTGTAAAGTTAAATTTTTCCTCTAAGTGACACATGTAACTGGGGACAGGCCCTGGATGCATCATTCCCCCACCATTCCCCATGTCAAGAGTGATGGAAAAAAACCATAGCTCTGTGAGCTGAAGGGAAAACAAAGGGAGATGGAAATTTCATCGTGGTTCCTTCTTCCAGCTGCAGGAAGCACAGCACAAGGCGAGTGCTTTAGAAATTCAGCACATCAGGCAAAAAAAACCCCTGAAAATCACAGAATCATTGAATGGTTTGGGTTGGAACAGACCTTAAAGATCATCTCATTCCACCCCCCTGCCATGGGCAGGGACACCTTCCACTATCCCAGGTTGCTCCAAGCCCCATCCAACCTTGGACACTTCCAGGGATGGGGCACCCTGGAGGCTTTGCCTCCTCTTTGAGCTGGCACAGACCATGAAAGACACAGCAGGAGCTTCCACGTCTTACCAGGCACTCCAGGAGCCGGGCAGGACGGGAGATGATGATCAGCAGCTTCCTCACCAATTGGTCAATGAACTTCACCTCCTCACTCTCAGAACGCTCCTGAGCCTGTCAGGAAGGGGACAGAAGCCAGGTGTCTCCTGGTGGCCCCAGGAGGTGGCCCCAGGCAGGGAACTGCCCCGTACTCACGTCTCGGAGCATCTTCTCCAGCTTCTCCTGCAGCTCCATGAAGTAGCGGGAGGTGATGAGAGCTCCCTGGGACTTGGCCAGGCAGTCTCGGGCCAGCTCGATGATCTGGTGGTGGATGAAGCCCAGCACCCCGTCTGCCAGGGGCAGGGTGCTGCTCGGGGAGAAGTTTGTGATGGTGTCCTGCAGGCGCTCTTCCATCTGGGCTGTGGCCTGCAAGGCAGAGGGGGTGGTGAGGTCTGGGAACACGTGTCCCTGTGCCAGGGGTTTGGCCAGGATCTCATCCCACCTCCTGCACCGGGTTTGGCCAGCCAGGATCTCATCTACCGCTTCCTGCATTGAGTTTGGCCAGCCAGGATCTCATCCCACCTCCTGCACTGGGTTTGGCCAGCCAGGATCTCATTCCACCTCCTGCACTGGGTTTGGCCAGCCAGGATCTCATCCTACCACCTGAATTGGGTTTGACCAGCCAGGATCACATCCCACCACCTCCTGCACTGGGTTTGACCAGCCAGGATCTCATGCCACCTCCTGCACTGAGTTTGGCCAGCCAGGACCTCATCCTGGGTTTGGCCATCCAGGGNATCCTGGGTTTGGCCATCCAGGGTCTCATCCCACCTCCTGCACTGGGTTTGACCAGCCAGGATCTCATGCCACCTCCTGCACTGAGTTTGGCCAGCCAGGACCTCATCCCACCTCCTGCACTGGGTTTGACCAGCCAGGATCTCATCCCACCACCTCCTGCAACTCAAATATCCCCATGTACATCATGGCCCCACCTGGGACCCAGCTTCCAGCAGGCTGCAAAGGCTCCACCAAAGTGTCCAGAGACCTCTGCCTGCTTGTGTGATGAGGCAGACCCCGGGTTTATTATGTGTCCAGTGTCCCAAACACCCCCCAGGATCTACCCATGCATTCCATACTCCAGCATGGAGAGGTTGTTCTGGAGAAGACGCTGTCAGGATGCTGTGGAGGGAATGAGACACTCATCCCCCCAGTCCTGGCAGTTACCTTGGGGAACCTCTCCTTGTAGACATGGTTCATCATCACCACCTCATTATCAAACGTTCCACTCGTCCGTCCAGGGCTGTGGAAGGAGGAAACAAGGCTCAAGTCATTTACATCTTTGCAAATAGTCACTGCCTCTGGGGAGAAATTTGTTCCCTCCTCCTAACTCCTGTTTCCATGTGGTTAAAGCTCATCCAAGTGGAGCCAACAGCCTTGGGCCAGCACTTCCAGCAGCATCCCTCCCACCGTGCATGGATCTGGAGGTCCCTGGGAAGTGGTCCTGGGAAGATTAACCTCCCACAAACGCAGGCCCCCAACACAAGTCACTTGGAAATCCAGAGTCCAGAGGCTGTTCCATCAGTCCTTGGCTTTGAAGACCGATCTCATCCTTTCCTTCCTCTGGATCCCACAATTTCTTGCCATCATTGCCCTTTTTGCAGCTCACCAGCAAACAAAAAAAACCCAACCAGACCCCGTGGTGGACACAGGATCCTTCATTAAACGTGGCACTCCTCCTACCCTCACCCAACACTGCCCCTCCCAGGGCCCTGCCTGGCGATCCCGTTATGCAAAGCAAGTCATGGGAGCAGCCAGCAACTCATTAACCACTATAAAATAATAAATGTGGTCATTATACCCAGCCCCAGCCCAGCCCCAGCCTCTGCTGCGCCAGCTGCAGAGCTGGCATCCCCTCAGTGAAAACTTCGCCACCTACAAGCCCCTGTCAGATAATTAATCTGATTTTAATGAAATTTCGGCCGGCAACACGCAGGGCTGTGGCTCTGCCTCTGGTAGCAAAGAGGGTCGGGAGATTTTTCAGAGGGAAAAGAGGATTTAACCAGAACATTCCCTGCAAAAAGCACAAGCTTCTGGTGCTGGACAAGTGGCAATGTGGGTGGTTTATTGCACATGGTGTGGTCTTGGAGCAGCAACGTGGAGCTCACACAGCGCTGTGGCCACTTGGTTTGAAGGTCTCTCCAAATTTTCCTCTCTCCAGCCCACAAATGCCCATTCACCTGCACTCCTTGTGGGTTTTTTTGCAGAGGCAAAGGCCAGCCCCAGCAAGCAAAGGTGATGTTTCCTGATCCAAGTCCAGAAATGGGATTTTTAGGCTTTTAACAGCAGGTCAGTCCTGCAAGGATGGCCACTGCTTGGGCTTCTGCTTGGTGGGCTTCTCCTTGCCACCAAAATCATTCAGACAATTGAGCAAGAGGCTGAAAACCAACTATTGTGGAAAAAAATCCCACTTCTTCAGCTTCAGCCCCAGGAGTCAGGTATTGCCTGCTGCCAGGAAAACAGTGCCATGTCCCAGCAGCCAAGAAGATGCTGAGAACCACACCTGAACGCCCATGGAGCTGAGGCTCATGGAATCATGGAATTGTTTGGATTGGAACGACCTTTAAAGCTCATCTAGTCCATGGGCAGGGACACCTGCCACTATCCCAGGTTGCTCAGAGCGCCATCCAACCTGACCTTGAATATTTCCAGGGATGCAGCACCTACAACCTCAAATTCCTCCGCTTCCCTGCAAGGGGAAAACCCGATTTAGGGTCAGCACCTTGGGCCAGGCTCAGCAGGAGCGGGACACCCCAGGATCAGCTCGCGAGAGGGCAGGGGACGCCCTGGATGTGCCGGCACCCGGTGCCTCATCCTGGCAGCTCCACGGGCGCCTTCCCGTACCTGAGGCTCCTGGATCGTGGGCGCAGGCAGGGCGAGTGCCGGCCCTCCTCGTCCGTGACGCTCTCCGTACTGCGGAAATGCTTAGAAAGGAAATGCAGCTCGTCGGGGGTGGGCTGGTACGGCAGCTGGTGCAGGCGCTCCTGGGAGGATGAAGATGACTGGGAACAGAGAGAGAGAGGGATGCGGGAGGTCAGGGCGTGGATCCACGCTTCTCGGTGGTGGGGTGGAAACCAGCAAGCCCCTGAGGGGAATATCCCTTGGGGACTCTTAGGAGGGTGGAAACACTGGCAGGCAGCACGCTCTGTGCTTGGGAATGTGAAATGTGGAGAAGGGCAGTTTGGGGAGGTCTGCACTGCCCATTCCCAGCCCAAATTCCCCCGTTCTCCCACTCAGTCTGGGTCTGCTGAGCCCCATCCCTTGTAACTCCAGCATCCCAGGCAGCTCAGTCCTGGGACACCCAGGGATGCTGTAACTCCCAGGGATGCTGTAACCCTAAGGACACAGTAACCCCCAGGGATGCCCTAATCCCAAAGACACAGTAACTCCCAGGGATGCCCTAATGTCCAGGGATGCTGTAACCCCATGGACACTGTAACTCCCAGGGGTGCTGTAACCCCAAGGATACAGTAACTCCTAGGGATGCCCTAATGTCCAGGGATGCTGCAACCCCAAGGACGCTGTAACTCCCAGGGATGGTCTAACACCCAGGGATGCAATAAGACCAGGGATGCTGTAATCCCAGGAACACTGTAACTCCTAGGGATGCTGTAAGCCCTCATCCAACCCCTATGGCTTTCCTAAACGCTCATTTGGGAAGCATTTCACCAAAAAAATCAAGGGGTTGTAGGTTCTTCTCACCTACTGCCATGAGAAAGCAAACCTTACCGAGACCGTGGAGCTGGGGGTGTTGGTCCCATAGCCAGAGGAGGGTAACGAAGCCAGTGACCACCTTCTGCCATCAGCCCTGCGAGTGCAAACGTGACCATCACACACAGGGAAAAACCCCACACATCTCAATGCAAATCAATGACATCAGAGCCAAAAGGCTGGGGAACAGGACAGAGGTGTGGCTTGAGGAATAAAGCCCTGAAACCTCTTTTCAGAATGGACTGAAATGGGCTGAAATAAAGGGTCTGCAGATGAGGGGGGCTGTTCTGCAGCCACGGTGTGCAGGGACAGTGACAGCCAGCAGGGTCACTGCGAAGGGACGGTGCTGGGGCTTGGTCAAATCCATTTCAGGGAAATATATTCCATTCATTTTTCAGGGGACAAAAAGCCTGCGAGAATCTGATTTTTAATCAGAGCAAAATTCAGCCTGCTGGGAGTTTTTCTTGGTGAGAACCTGGGATTCCCAAAGACTCATCCCGAGACAGAAGGCGCTGGGGAGCAGAGCCTGGGAATAAACAGGAAGGGAACTGCTCATACGCAGGCGAATGCTTCCTCTTGGAGATGTTTTTAAGGGATGGGGACACATCCAGGTCAAGACGAGGCCCTTCACCTCCCGCTGCCGCTTCCCGTGCGGGGTCAAGGACGGCAGGGTGCCGGATCCAGCCCCGGCACTCGCAAACTCCTGACCCCACAGTCTGGCTGCTCCCTCCGGTACGAGCGTGCAAACCACCCGAGAGCCTCGGGCGTTGTTCCATGGCACGGTCGATGGGCTAACATCAGCCATCCATCCCCCGCGTGTGCAATTAATTAATTAGTTAAACAGGGCTTCGGTGGCTGCATCCGGAGCGGCGCGGGCTGGGGAGGGGAGGCAGCAGGATCTGCCTCTGTGGGGACCTGGGTGAGCATCCGTCCCCAAATATCTCCCAAGAATCCATCAGGGGGGCTCAGAGAGGGGCTGAGCTGGGGCTGAACACGTGGCTGGGGATGGTGTGATGGGAACAGGGATATTTCTGCTCCCAGAGCTGCAGGGAGCCCAGTCCTGGTGCAAAATTTCCCACTCAGGTACGCAAACAAAGAATCACAAAGTCCTGGATTGGTTTGCATTGGAAAGGACATTGAAGACCCAGTCCCACCCCCTGCCATGGGCAGGGACACCTTCCAGTATCCCAGGTGGCTCCAAGCCCCGTCCAACCTGGCCTTGGACACTCAGAAAAGAAGGTCCATGATGATGTGGAGCTGAGAATTCCCCAAAATGCAGCCCCTTCCCATCCCTGGTACTTGCCTGTCAGTCCGAGGAGCATGGCTGGGGTGGTGGGAGGAACCAGTCACGGCAGAGCAAACACCACCACGGCAGAAACCAGGGAGAAGAAAAGCAAAAATGAAAGCAAAACAAGTCACTTGAGATCAACAGAAGAGTCCCTGTTGGTGGATGATCTTTAGGAGTGAATATTTATGGTGTGGGACTGGGGCTGGGAGCTCACCTGCGAGCGAAGGGGAAGTTGATGGAGGTGCTGGCAGAGAAGTTGCGTGGGCTGTCCAAGGGACTGCTCCCAGCTGCAGGGAGAGAGGGGAAAATTCATCCCAAAACCCACCCCAATACAATGTCCGGGGTGCTGCAGGCTGCTCCTTGGGGGAAAGAATCTTTAAATCACTTCCCAAGCTATTCCCCCCTGGAAAAGGCACCTGATAGCCAGGAGCCACTCTGCTGCTGCTAACAGGGTGCTGAAGCCCTCCAAAATATCCAGGTAATTTTGGGAGATGCTCAACCCATCCCCTGGGATATTCCTTACCTGTGGGCACAGAGAGCGGGGAGAGAGGCCGCGAGAGGGTCGGAGAGGGGGTGCCCACCACTAAGCTCTTCCTATTGCTGCTTCGGCAACTGGGGGAGAAAAAGAGGGAATTAATTTAGGGGAGCAGTGGCAGCCAGAGCTGGACGAGCTCAGGCACGTAAGGATCTGCTTGCACTGGAATTCCTGTGCCAGGGAACACGGCTGCTGCCACCCCATTGATTACGGATCTCCTGCCACAGGGAAGATCCATCCCCAGGCCCAGCGCTGCAGGAGATGGGCTGACTGGGTTATTTTTAACAAGGAACTGTCTCATCGAGGTCTCACTTCTGGTTTTGGCTCGCCAGGGAGGGCAGAGGCAGGCGGCCCCTTGGGCAACAGCCCCAGGGCAGGAATAGAAAAAGGGATGTAAAAGGAGGAAGTGATGGAAATGCCAAGCAGTCATGACCTGACCTCCTCCATCGCACGGAAAATGCTCCCAGTTCCTATAAATCTCCCTGCCCTTGGTGGTGGCCATGTCACAGCAGAGAGGAGAGCTGGGCCAGGACCCCCTGAGACTTTGTGGTGTCACTGGGAATTCGCAGGAATTTTGCTCCATCCGACAGCAGGAGGGAGCCACGTGCACCAGCACCGGGTGAGAGGCAGCGCCAGGACCTCGACACCCCAAACCCCCAAAAATCCCATCCTGCTACCACATTCCACACAGATGTCTGCAAAGCAACATCCACAAGGGCTGGGTCTTCATATCCCCGCATCCATTCCCACCTTCCCAACTCACAAAGTTTCAATCCTCGCAGGAATTTCATCTTTCCTTTCAGCCCTGAGCCCAAGGCCGCCTTGCAAGAGCGGCCCAGCCCCTAAAATTCCCACGGGGATGCTGCAGCCCTGTCAGGCCCCACTCCCACATTTCAACCCCATTCAAAACACAACGGGCTCATCTACGTTCTCCCTCACCCTGCCAAGAGGAAACTGCAAACATCCACGGCACAGAGCAGAAGCTCGAGCACGAGGACAACCCTCCCCTTCCTCTACTTCCGCTTCCTCAGGCTGCAGATTCCGCAAAGACACCGAGTTTCCTCACCAGGCTGGGAACAGGAACCCACACAGATGCTAAAGGACTTCGTTTAACATCACACCACGGCCACAAACACCCACAACGCCGAGGGGATGGACTGGAAGCGGAGGGATTCTCCACAGATCCCAAAAATAGAAGCCAATGGCAGATGCGGCATTCAGGGCGTAAAGGGCAGTGATTCACAACAGGTCCCTCCAGCTGGGTGTACAAGGCACTGATGAACAGCCAAGGCCAGCAAGGTATGGCCAGAGCTCTACACGTGTGGTCAGAGCTCCACAAGAATGGACAGAGCTCCACACTCATGGACAGAGCTCCACAAGAATGGACAGAGCCCCATCCACGACATCCAGCACCCCTCACCTCTCTCTGGCATCTCTCCCCTGCAGGGCTCCTCCTGCTCTGGCTTTAGTGGGGCTAAAACCAGGAACCCCAACTCTTTTGCTCACGTCTGAAGGTCTCAGCCACCAGGGAGGCTGCTTGGGGCCCCCCAAAACCCTCCTCTGCTGGGTGCACCCTCCTCTGCACCTCGCTGCTCCCAGGATGAGGGGTCTCTGGGTGCCTCCCTGGGAGACACATCCCGTGACTGCTCTGAGCTCACCTGGAGCTGCAGTGGCCTTGGAGGGTTCAGAGGTTCTCTGTTAGCACCTGGGCTGAGCTGAGATGTTGGGGGGAGGCAGAAACCTTTCCCCTCCCCCAGCCATTCACCCCTTCCTGGAATCACAGAGTGCCAGACTGGTTTGGGTTGGAAGTGACCTTAAAGCTCATCCACTCCCACCCCCACCATGGGCAGGGACACCTTCCACTATCCCAGGCTGCTCCAAGCCTTGTCCAACCTGGCCTTGGACACTTCCAGGGATGGGGCAGCCACAGCTTCTCTGGGCAACCTGTGCCAGGGCCTCCCCCCCCTCACAGGGGACAATTCCTTCCCGGTAGCCCATCTAACCCTACTCTTCCCTGCCTCCTCCGTTTGATTCTCTCACTCAAACACAGCCTGGAACCCCAGTTAGAGCCGCAAACTCACAGCCCAGCACCCACCCCGGGGCAGGGGCAACCCACAGCCTCCGGCTGCTGCCGGCCCCGCCCGTCGGATGGGAAACTGAGGCAGCGCGAGCAGACCTGCTCCACCACCACAGCGCCACAGGAAGAGGTTTAGGAACCAGGAGGGCTGCAAAGAGCCGCCGGCTCCGGCACTGCCCCACTGCCAGCCACGGGGACCAGGGGTGCACGCACGTCTGTGCCTCGCAGCGGGGCCAGCCCAGGGCGACGAGGGGCTCGCCTCTGCTGCCTCGGTTTCGCTTTGGAAGTGAAAACAAACCTCTGGTGAAGCGAGTTCCAGTAATGGTGACACGGAGCGAGGCCGACTGTTTCCTGTTTCCGTGCGCTCCACCCTCGGCTCCCGCAACCATCTTGCGCCAGGCAAACCCCCCTCTGCCTGACACAGCACCCACAGCTGGTTCCCATCCTTCCCGCACGGAAACCTCGGGCTAGGAACAAGCCCCGGGGCAGACACAGGCTGCCGAGCCCCCATGGCCGCAGCTGGGGCTGCCTCCATCGCTCTAATCGCGCGTTTGGTACCAAAAATGGAGTGGAAAAATCGCTGTCAGCATCTCCCGTGCTGAGGCTGCCTCGGCTGTGGCGCTGCCGCTGCCATCCAGCGCTCGTTTCAAAGGATGTGGAAAGTGTGTGACGGCCGGAGTGACCCCAAAGCCCGGAGCAGACTGATGTGTCACCCGCCAGGAGGAGGAACCGGCGTCTCCCACCGCCTGCCAGCACCGCGGCCCCGGCGCAGCTGGGGTGTCCAGGGGCAGGAGATGGAGCAGAACCTGGCAGGTCCACAGGATCCTAGAATATGCTAAAGCTGGAAGAGGATCCACAAGGATCATCGAGTCCAGCTCCTGGCCCTGCACAGACACCCCAACAATCCCACCCTGTGCATCCCTGAGAGCGTTGTCCAAACGCTCCTTGAACTCAGGCTGGGTGCTGGGATCAATTCCCTGGGGAGATTCCCGCGGGCTGCCTCCTTGGAGCTGAGGGAAGGGCGGGATCCGGCTGCACAGCACGACACTGATGTCTCCAATCGGCAAAGGGCTCTGCCAGGCTCTGGGCGAGCAGGGTTGGGTGTCTTGGGGCCAGGAGCACCGAGGGTCAGGCAGGGCAGCGCACGGAGGGGCTGCAGTTCCCACTCCTCTCCCGCAGGACCCACCCCTAAAACTTCCCAGGACATGTGCCAGATGCCAGCCCGGTGCCAGGCGCTGCAGGCAGGTGAATCCCAGGCGGAAAGCCGCCGGTTTGGGACAAAGTGGGAGCGGGGCGTTGGGAGCAGGGAGGGGTGAGGCGGTGATAAGGGAACAGGCGCAATCTCAAAGGGCAGAGCGGCTCCGCTCCCGCTGCGTGACTGGGAGCACGTGTTGGTGCTCCCAGCTCCCTTCCTCGCCGGCTCCATATCCCCCAACAGCTCTCATGTGCCTGGAGATCTGCGGAAGTGCCACAGATCACCGCGGCTTGGGAAAAAAAAAATTGCTTTCCAGTGGGATAAATTCATGCTTAACTTTGAAACCCGCTGAACCGAGCAGCTTCATCCCGAGTTTCTGCAGGGCATTCGTCCTGTGTGACTTGTGACAGCGCTGAATGGGGATGGGGATGGGGCTGGGAGGGGGTTGGAAGGGGTCTGGGATGAGGACCAGGGTTGGGATGGTGAAATTCGACACGGTGCCTGGCACAGGCCGTGCACAGCCCCACCACATCCTCACGTCTGGCATCGCTCTGAGGAGCCACTCTGGCCCTGTGGATGTTCTCACGAGCCCACCCTGGAGCACCAAGCAACACCTCAGGCACCTCCCAAGAGCAAAACCCCAAACCCTCAAAGGGAATCACAGGGTAACAAGCTGGGTATAGACTTATTTATTTCTTTGCACTGCAAGAAAACAGCCTCGAGAAACTGCCCAGCAGCACCCTGGGGTGCATCCCTGCACGTCCCTGTGCCCCGGGTTCCTGGTGGTGGGTAGGAAATTGTACCTGTAAGGCCTGCCAGGGTGTTTTCCTGTGATGTTTGAGGTGTGGACAGCCCCAAGCAGCATCCACAGAGAAGGAGAACCCCGTCAGCGTCGAACCACCGGCTCTCCTGCCCGGCCCCAGCCATCTCAGCATCCCCCCCACGGGAAATTAGGATCCCTCAAACCTCTTAATCCCACTAAATAACATCATATGCTTTCTGCCCGCTGTAAAATAGGCCAGACCGGTCCTCACCGTGGATTCTAGGAATACCAATGAAAGAAGAGCAAATCCTCTGCCCTTCAAGAGAATTACAACCTCATCATGCTCAGCTGGAGGCAGATGACTGCCTGGATCATCTTTCCAATTACACATCTCTCCCAGGGCCCCCCCGGCTCGGCCACCCCAGATTGGAAAACCCCATCCAGTGCCCTTTCTTAATTATTTAAGGGTCCTCTTCGCCCGTCCTCATGCGCAGGCAGCAGGAATTCTCACAGCCCAGGTAGAGCAGGCGCCTTCCCGGGATGGGATGGGATGGATACGTTTGCTAAGCAACCGTGTTGCTTTGTGCCAGCTCACACTAACACCGAGAGACACTCACAATGGGAATCTCTCTCCTCTGCCTCCGCACTGTCTTAAACACCTCTTCGATACAAAGCCCTGGGAGGGTTTTGTGCCTGGGCCAGCTCCAGCACCCCAAACCTGCTGGGTGGAGGTCCCAGCCTACACCACCCACACCTGGGGGGCTCAGTGGGTGCTCTGCACCTCCTGTCCCCCTGTTTGGGGACGTGTCCCACTGGCCTGTCTGGGTCAGGCCTGGCCTTGCAGCTGGACACCCGGGGTAGCCCCCCTCGCCCCCCGTTTGTGCAGCCCCCTGCCACTGCCCCAGCCCCACTGCAAAAGGGGATGGGAGTTCTTTGTCCCCCTGGAGCCCTGGCCCCTTCTCACCCCTCCAGGCACCCTGGGGACCCTCGCCCTGGCTCAAGCCATGTGCCACATGGGATACATCCCATCAATGGGTGTCCACCTCGGCACAGGGGGGCACAGGGGTATTTCCCCCCTTGTACTTGTGAGACGCTCCCCTTCCCCAACCCACACACGCCCAGGATGGGGGCAGAGCACCCCAAAACCTGCATCCCCTAATGCCCTGGGACCCTAAACCCCACAGCACCCACATCTCTGGGCTCCCAACCAACCCACCCCACGATGCACAGCCCACCCCACCCTGCCACACTCGGGATCCAGGGGATGTTCCCTCAGTGCACAGCACGCCCCAGAAAGATGCACCTATGGTGCACAGCCCCCCCAAACCACACACCTGGGTGTGCACCCCTCATTGCACAGACCCCCCCGACCACACACCTCTATATGCACCCCCTGAAGCACTGCCCCCCNGTGACCTGCCGGTGCTGAGACCACCCCCAAAACCACACCCTGGTGCACAGCCCCCCCTCCACACCATACAATCTGATACCCACCTCCCCCATGCCCATTGTTGCCCTCCCAAACCAAGCAACCCGCTGCACCCCACGATGCACACAG
>VZRJ01004784.1:445440-465521 GCA_013397565.1 Ptilonorhynchus violaceus | reverse complement strand
TGGGAATGGCTCAGCATGGGGATGGCATGGCACAGCACAGGGCTGACATGGCATAGCATGGGGATGGCATGGCACAGGGCTGGCATGGCACAGCACGGGGCTGGCACAGCACGGCATGGGGCTGGCATGGCATGGGGCATGGCATGGCACGGCATGGGGCTGGCACAACATGGGAATGGTACAGCACAGTATGGGAATGGCACGGCATGGGGCTGGCACGGCATGGGGCCGGCATGGCATGGGGCTGGCACAGCATGGCATGGGGCTAGCATGGCATGGCATGAGGTTGGCACGGCATGGGGCTGGCACGGCACGGGAATGGCACAGCACGGCATGGGAATGACACAGCATGGGGCTAGCATGGCACAGCACAGGGCTGACATGGCATAGCATGGGGCTGGCACGGCACAGGGCTGGCATGGCACAGTATGGGGCTGGCACAGCATGGGGTGGGCACGACATAGGGCTGGCATGGCACAGGGCTAGCATGGCACAACATGAGGCTGGCACAGCATGATGCTGGAACGGCATCATGCTGGAATGGCACAGGGCTGGGATGGCACAGCATGGGGCTGGCATGGCCTGGGTTTGGCACAGCATGGCATGGGACACACACGGCATGACGTTGGAATGGCACAGCACAGCATGGGACCAGCATGGCATAGGGCTGGCATGGCATGGGGCAGGCATGGCATATGGCACAGGGCTGGCATGGCACAGGACTGGCACGGCACAGCATGGCATGGGATTGGGATAGCACAGAACATTCTGAGGTTGGCACGGTCTGCCTGGCTCAGCACACCCCAGCACGGCAGAGTCTGCCATGGCACGGCACAGCATGGCATGGCATGGCACAACATGGGGCTGGCACAGCAGAGCATGGGACTGCCCAGGCCTGGCACAGTCTTCCTGGCTTGACACAGCCCAGCACAACAACTCTGGCACACACAGGATGGCCCGGGGCTGGCACAGTCTGCCTGGTGTGGTACAGCCCAGCATGGCAAGGCCTGGAGCTGGCACAGCAGGGCATGGGGTGGGAGCTTGGTGTGGTCCAGCCTGGATCTGTCCTAGTTGGCACAGCACAGAGCTTATGGCCTGGGGCAGCACTGCCCAGTACAGTCCAGCATGGCATGGCATGCCCAATCAGGCATGGCATGGCATGGCATGGTCCAGCATGGCACAGCTTGGCATGGCACATTACAGCATGGCCTGGCCTGGTTCAGCATGGCACCACACTGCCCAGTCCAG
This sequence comes from Ptilonorhynchus violaceus, assembly GCA_013397565.1. Taxonomy (NCBI): domain Eukaryota; kingdom Metazoa; phylum Chordata; class Aves; order Passeriformes; family Ptilonorhynchidae; genus Ptilonorhynchus; species Ptilonorhynchus violaceus. The sequence goes on along the minus strand of VZRJ01004784.1, from coordinate 464,273 downwards.
CCAGTCCAGCCCAGTCCAGTCCAGCCCAGTCCAGCCCAGTCCTGCTGTCCGTTGAGGCACGGCAAAGCCCAGCACGGCTCAGTTTGGCACGGCACAGCGTGGTGTGTACCCCCACCCCGCCAGGCAGGAGAGGGGGGACACACAGGGGCGACACACAGGGAGTCAGGAGGTGCCAGGGGACCCCCTGTGCCCCAACCCCAGCCGTGCCCACGCTGTCCCAGCACGGGGACACTCCCGCCACCGCCGCCCTCCGGCCCCGAGCAAGTGCCGCACAAGGGGCCGCTTTCTGCGGGAACAAGGGGACTCTGTGCGCGGCCCTCGGTGCCACCCGGCTCCACCGTCGCGGGTCACCCGCCCCGTCACACGGCCGCCGATGTCCCGGTGCCACCGCGCTCCCCTGCCTCACTGGGGCTTTGTTCGCGGCGCGGCGGAATGAGTCGCGCTGGGGGCGAGCGCAACAGAACCTCCTCCCGAAAAAACCCAGAGAACCCCAGCCTTGAAGCAGCCGCTGAAGATTCACCCAGTTACGGGCAGAGGACCAAAAACACGCTGTGTGCAAAAAGAAAAAAAACCCAACCGAAAACCCCAAGACTCATCTTTCGCTTACCTTGCGCTTCTCGCCGTGCCGGGACACGTGGCGTGGCCGAGACACGCGGTGTGGCCGCGGGGCAGGGCTGGCCCCATCCCGGCAGAAAAGGGGGATATTTTTGCTGCTTTCTCTTTTGTTTTTGGTAAAAGTGGGGCATGCACTCACGTCTAATGCTCTGCCCTGCCCGGGAACGGCACATTTAGCAGAAGAGGAAACACTGAGCACGGGAAGCTGCTGAGCACCGGCCCTGCCGCGGCGCCCCAAAGGGGCACCCACGGGGTGCCGGGGGATTGGGCAGCCAGGAAGGGCAGCGGAGCCCCGGATCCGGTGTGGGACAGCCCGAGTGGGCGATGCTGGGGTGGCTGCTGGCAGGGCTGGCGGCGCTGGCGGAGAGCGGTGAGTGCTCCTGCGGTGCTGGGAGATGGGAGATAACTTCAGAAGACTTTCAATGAACGATTCGGGGGCGATAAGACCTGGGGAGCTCCCGGAGAGAGATGGAGATACTCACCCGAAACCACAGGGGCAGAGAAAAGATGGTGAATCTCTGCTGGCTGCGGGCAGGAGCCAGGGCGAGTGGCACCGGCCAGCGCCGCATCAGTGGGGAGGGGGGAAATGGAGCGTTTGGAGTGAGAATCGCTCGTGGAGCTGCTCTGATTCCCCATTTGAGCAACGTGGCGAGCAGGCAACAGCTACACCACCGCTCCCTCCACGCACGGGGTGGAGTTTGGGATGCGGGAGCCTCCAGCCTCTGCCCTGTCCCGCAGGCACCGCCGCAGCCCAGGGCTTCTCCTGCTGGAAGAAATGCAACACCCACAAGGCTTTCCACTGCTCCTGGTCACCCCTCGGCCCCGCCGGCAACACCTCCTACGTCCTGAACTTCTGGTGAGCTGGGCAGCGTGGCGGGGATGGGGAGCCCATGGGATGTGCCCGTGGCGAGCCCCGACCTCGTGCCCTCCCCAGCTTTGAGAAGCACAACCTGTGCCGCCAGTTTGAGGCGGGCGGGGTGACCGACTACAGCCCCCCGCATCGCCAAGTGTACGTCTTCGAGAACACCACGGCCTGGGTGGAGGCGCGCTGGGGGGACCAGCTCCACAGGACCCCCAACCACACACTGCACCTCAGCAAGGCTGGTAAGTGCCCCCGGGACCAGGCTGGGCGCCAGCACCGGCACCAGCAACCGCCAGACCACCCCAAAACCAGCTCATCTTTACAGTCAAGCTGGATCCACCTCCCCCTGGGATGCCTTTCTCCAAGACTGGTGGCCAGCTGAGGGTGCGGGTGCCACGGCCACAGTGCCACGGCCTGGACCAGCCACCACAGAGGGAGGCTCGCTTCTGGAGGGTGGGAGACAGCGGCTGGACACAGGTGAAAACGCTATTTGCTGGAGCTGGCAGTGACTGACAGGACGGTCAGGAGCATCAGGGCAGCCCTGGGAGTGTGGGGGCCCAGTGACGTCGCTGTCCCCCCCCAAACCCAGCTGTGTCCCATCTGTTTCGCTCCGTTATCGGCTCTGCCTTGTCCTCCGGCCATGGGATCCTGCTGCTGCCCATAACAGGATCAGGCCGTGATTCTCAGGGATTACACAGGCAAAACCCCAGATTATACTAATGACGACAACGGATCAAATCCAGATGCTTGTCCCCAGTGATGTTCCCGCAGCTGGGACCCCCCACCCCTCCCAATTGCTGCCAGGAGGGTCACAGGATTGAAGGGGGCCCTGGTCACCGTGTCCCCTGCATTCCATTTGGCTCTCCCAGCCCCTGGGATGTTTGGGGATCACAGGGCAGCGCTGATGTCCCAGTAACATGCTGGTTTTACTGGGTGGGTGTCTCCATCCCCGGTTCTCTCTGCAGGTGACATGTGAGACTGTGATGGTGACAGGTGAAGATGACTCAGGTTGGTTTACCTGTAGGGATGTTGGAGACAAGCATCTTCCAGGGATGCTCCCATGTCGTGGGTGGGGTACTCTGCCCTGTGCTCCCCCCCCAGCACCCCATGATGGCCAAAAGTCTCCCCACACCTGACCCTGCCCCCCCCTCTCTAGTGACCTGTGCCCTGGGGGTAAATGGCACCTTCGTGGTCCAGCTCCGGCACAAGCCTCCCCACTGGAGCAGCTACTGGAGTGACTGGAGCAGCAACATCTCTGTTCCCGAGGGTGAGGAAGAGGACAAGAGGCTGGTGAGATCCCAGCAGATCCCAGAAAGCTCAGTCAGGCTGGTTCCTCCCACAGAAATCCTGGAGAGCCCGGTGCTGACCCACCAACTGGGAAAACTGGGGAGAGATGGGCAGCGGGTGCTAAGGCTGAGCTGGCAGGTACCGTGGCACCCCTGGGGACCCTCCTGGGTGTCCCCCACCATTTCACCCCCCGAGTCACCCCCTTTTTCCCCCCAGCCAGTCCTCGAGGAGCAAAGCGATGTCACCTACAAGCTGGAGGCCCGCATGCCGGGGTGTGGCTGCGCAGAGCTGGATGAGGAGGACACCGTGGTGCTGGGGTGGGAGGTGACAGAGCACAACCTCACCCTCTCCGGGGCCGAACACGAAATCCTGCTGACCGCGGTCAACGCCGCGGGGCCAGGGCCGGCGCAGCAGCTCCGTGTGCTGGCAGAGCAGCACCCAGGTACCTGCCCCTGCAGAAGGGCCGAGCTCCCCTGGCAGCCCTCAGGGCGTTATTTATTCCAGCAACCCTTAATATCCCCCGTTTCATCCCAGATCTCAGCTTCAAGGACATCAGTGTGGCCGGCAGCACTGTGACGGCGCAGTGGGAAGCACCGGTCCCCGGCGATGCCTTCTGCTTCGAGCAGCAGATCCTGCCAGAACCTCCACAACAGGGTGTCTGCGTCCAGCAGGAATTCCCTGCCAACAGCACCCACGTGGAGAGAGGCAAGAGAGCGCCCCAAGCCCCTTGCTGTCCCCACACTGGCGGTCAGAGGGCCTAACCAGCATCCCCCTTTCCTGCCCCAGGAGCGCTGGGAGCACCGGGGTGTCACCGCCTCGCCGTGCACGGCTGGGACCCAGAGCGGGGCTGGTCCACCTTCGCCCTGTGGCACCGCTACACCAGCAATGGTACGTGTGGGAGCATGGGGCAGCCACTCCTGCTTTCGCCCCAAAAAGGGCATCCCTGGAACTCTCCCCCGTGTTTTTGCACACAGACTCGCTGGCCGTGCCCATCAACATCAGCGCCGGGGATGCCACCGTCACCCTCCAGTGGAAACCGTCCCCACGTGCTGCCTGTCCCGGGGCGCTGGCCAAGTACCTCGTCTGCCACGTGGCCAAGGGGGACAACATGACCTGTGAGTGGAATCCGCTGTGGGGCAGGAGGAGGGTGCTGCCCACAGCAGGCTGCCCCACGCTCGTTACTGTTTGCCCAGACAGCGAGGTGGATGCCACAGCATCGAACTACACCCTCCAAAACCTCCAGCCCGGCACAGCCTACAGGGTGGGCGTCTGGGAGGTGACAGAGGACAGCGAGGGGACCTGCAGCGCTTGGCGGCACTTCCAGACCAAGGCGCTGGGTAATGGCTGAGACCCCGTCCTCTCCCCACTCCCCACGTGGTGCTCGCCCTCGCCCTGAAACATCTCCTGTGTCCCACCCAGGGTGCTGGGGGCAGGAATGCCACCACCCAGCCATGCCCATCCGCAGGTCCCCAGGGAGCAGCGTGGAGGGGCAACCTGAAGTACCTGGGCATCACTCTTGGTCTCCCCGCTGCGGCTGTCGTCTACCACCTGAGCAAAAGGAGGTGACAGAGCACCCTCGTCCCCACGGCGCTCAGGCCAACCCCACCATTACCCGCCCCTCACCAACCACTCCCTCCCCAGGGCTCGCCGCCTCTTCTTCCCACCCCTTCCCAAGCCTATGGGCACCAAAGCCGTCCAGTTCTCTGCCGGCGAGATGAGCCAGGTGAGGTGTAAAGGGCAGGAGGGGCCAAATCCCACAGCCCCGAACGCCCACGCACAGCCCTGGCACGGGACGTTCCGCGGCAAACCCACCCAACTCTTAGGGCCAGCCCCGGACAGCCCTCCTGGAGCCCTCGGAGAGGTTCAACCCAGCCGAGCTGCTGCTGCCGGAGCCGAATCCCAGCAAGGAGACGACTGACACGGGCACGGAGACGGAAGTGCCACACCCCGAGGTGCCGCAGCCCGGCCCCGCGCTGGAAAAGCCGGCGGCGGTGGTGCTGTCCCCGCAGGGCTGCGGGGAGGAGCTGCCCTTCGCCTACNGGAGGAGGGAAAGCAGGAGCTGCACCAGCCACTGATCCCCATCGCCCTGCTCATCTCCGACAAACCCATCATCATCAGGGATGAGGACGGATGGGATCCCTCGCCGGAGAAGTCGGTGCCGTAGCCACCACCAGGCTGGAGCAGCGAGGGGGGAACGGCAGGAAGGGGACGGGGGTGTCCCATGGAATGCTGAGGGTCTGTGTGGGATGCTGGGTGCCCACCCCGTGGGTTCACGGTCGCACCGGCACTTTCAGGCGGTTTTCTGGTTTCCAGGACACGGAAGGCGATGCCTGTGGATGCAGCGTTGCACCGGGCCAGGTTTTGGCCATGCAGTTCCCGGCCTCAACCTTTCACTGGCGATAAAAACCGAGCGAAGGCGGCGGCAGAGTCTGGCCGGGACCGAGGGTATTTCCATGGCTGGACTGGGAGGAGAGGCAGAGCTTCATCCAACCTGGCTGCCGCCTCTGGGACCAGCATCCCAGCGGGATGGGGACGCAAAAAGCCCCAGCACCAAACACCAGCCGTTTATTTTCCCTGGAAAAAAAAAAAAAAAAAAAAAGGTGCTAAAAATAAAGGGGGGTGGGAGGGAAGATAAAAAAATAAACACGAACATTAAAAAATTAAAATAACTGCACAAAGCAGCAGGACTGAGATGGTTTTTCCTCTCCTGACCCGGGCAGATTACAGCAAGGATTTAGAGCCAAGGTTCAATTCACGGCGCTGTGGAGGACACAGCCAGGCAGAGGGGCCGGGGGTGACCACGGGGGCCCCCTCAGCCCCTTCCCGTGGGGCCGCGCCGCCGCCTCGGGCCTTATCTGGGGCAGAACTGGAGATGAGAAGCGATTTGTGGTTTTCTCTGCCTGGCGGCGGCGGCGTCTACTTGCTGAGAGGGCAAAAAATTAAATAAAAAAACTAAAAAAAACCTAAGTGAGGTTAGTAACACGGGGAAATCCAGGTACGGCCGTGGTGTCTCATTGACGCTCAGCCCCCTCGCTGCTGCTTTTGGCTCCCGTCGTGTTTTACAGAGTATTTCACCAAAATTGCACTCGCAGCAGCGGCACCCTCGGGCGGAAACCGAGCGGTGACAACGCAGCCAGACCTCCGCCAGCGGCGCTGGGCTTGGATTTACGGCCATTCCCAGCGCTCCAGGGGTGAGGTGGCCGCGGTGGTGTCGCTCCCACTGCTGGGCGTCCCGTCCGGCTGGGTGCGGGCAGGATCCCCATCACCGTGTCCCCGGGGCCGTGGTCACCGGTGTCCGGCACCGCGCGGCCGGCCCGGCTCAGCTGCCGGTGGAGCCACGAGGTGGCACCAGCCCCACGTCCCCACGGCGATTCCCAACCTCTCGGCACAGCAAACCCATCGTCCCCTCCCTGCGTGTGTCAGGAGCGTGTGTCAGGCCCCTGTGCCCGGCATCTTTGCTCTCCAGCACCCCAAATCCCTGGGGATGGGCTGGAGGCGGGAGATCTGGCATCCTGCCACCCCGAAGCCCAGAGCAGAGATCGGATTCAGGGATTTTGTTGGGATTCGGGCGATGCCAGGCTCGCTGTCGGAGCACACCAGGCACATGGGGAGGAAGTATTTGGTTACGGGTGTGGGCACACTCGGATTTCGGCCCCGGCCCCTGCTTACAGTCCGTTTTTGGGGTCAGAGCAATGAGGAAAACGCCGGGGTCACAGCTCAGCACGGTTGGGTGGCAGCAGCAAACACATCGGCCGGCTCGGGGCCAGCGCCGATGCCAGTTAATCATTCCAGCTCATGGAACGAGTTCACAGCAGGACAGCCAGGCCTGGTCGCTGCATTAAAAACACCCTGGGCAGGGGGAGGACAGGAGACCCCCCTCATTGCCCCATGGGGTCACTCCCCAGGGATCCAACCCCCCACGGTACCACTCACATCCTTTCGGGTACGGACCCATCCCCACCAATGCCCCCGTGCATTTTTTCCCACATTTTTTCCCGAGCTGGCCAGCGCTCTGCCAGGGACACAGTGCCATGTGGAGCCCAGGGACGTGCCGGGAAAAACTAATCAAGCCAGGCCTGCCAATTAGTGCGAGAAAACGGCTCGGGACTTTCTAATTAGTTTAAATTTCACGGGGCTGTTTTCCAAACGAGTCCCCGGGAGCTGCACTGAGCCTGGTGACCAAAGGACAGCTGCCAGGCCAGTTTTGCAGCCAGGATGTGACCTTCCCGGCTCCTCTATCCCAGCACAGGACCCAGACGTGCCACAGGGCGTTGGTTATGCCTGGCAAGAGCCGCTGCCACCCACAGGCAGAGGGCGGGCAACTCATTACATCCAACGGGAGACTCCTTCCAGGACAGCTCTGGGATAAGCAGCCAAAATCCATCCCAGCGGGGAAGATAAAGGTCAGCCCAGTGCCAACAGGAAGGTGAGAGCATATCTGGATCTGCATCAACCCCAGAGTCACCCCATGGGATCCCCTATTCAGCTGGTGCCAGCGCTGCCCACGCGCCACCAGTGACAATGACGTTTGCTGGCACAAGCGTGGAGCATCCCTACCCTAAAGGGAAAAAAGCCCTATCCCCCCTATTCTCACAGGGTCCCAGTGCTGTGTCCCCAAAAGCAAATGGCACTGGGGACACATGCAGGTGGATTGACCTGGCTCTGCTTGCTCTTGTGAAGTGGAAAATTCAGCACAGCATCCCAAGAAAGCAGGTGGGGCAGCCAGAAGGAGCTGCAGGAAGGTGGTGACAGCCTGGGGATTTGCTCTTGGCTCCCTGATTTTATAGAATCACAGAATCATTAAGGTTGGAAAAGCCCTCTAAGATCATCGAGTCCAACCACTAATCCAGGATTTCCAAGCCCACCACTAAAACATGTCCCCAAGTGCCACACCCACACATCTTTTAAATCCCCCCAGGGGTGGTGACTCCACCACTGCCCAGGGCAGCCCGTGTCAGTGCTTGACAACTGTTTCCACGAAGAAATTTTTCCTGATATCCAACCTAAACCTCTCCTGGTGCAACCTGAAGCCATCTCCTCTTGATTTTGGGGGATATGAGCTCAGATGGCACCAGAGATAAAACGTAAAATAGCCAGAGGGGTTTGCTACGGCGCCATCAACATCAGCTCTTGGGGGGTCTGAGCCCCTGGGGAAGGAGAGGTCCATCCCTGCAGGTCCAGACCGACATTTTTCTCCCAGATTAAGGTGTTTTGCTCCCAGATTGAGAAGTTTAACCTGTTTTCCAGCCTCGGGGAAACAGCCCTGCAGAGCTCCAGCCTGGCTTTAACACTGGCAGGAGAGAAGGTCACAACCCTGCAACCGCCTCCCTCATTCATCCATTCATCCCTTTCCCAGCCCCTTCCCTCACCCACACATCCCTCTCCCAGCTCTTTCCCTGCACCCAGCACCCTTTCCTCCTCCCTGAGCCCCATCCCGGCGAAGAGCCGATGCCGGCAGGAAGTCTGAGCCCGGCCCGACCACCAGCCGCGGCCGGGAGCAGGATTATTTGCCGGGCAAAAAGCCATCGCTGCCACCACCTCCACAATGCCACCCGCTGCCAGGCAGATTAGGTGACTTAATCCCTAAGCAAACAAACTGATCCCTGGGATTTTTTTTTTCTTCTTGTTGTATTTTAAGCAGAATTCAAGGGCTGCAGACAGCTCATCTCATCCACCCTCCCCAAGCGTTGCAAAGCCCCCGTGGGCAGGATGCCTGGCAGTTCCTTGCAGCAGGAAACCTCTAAAGCCAGGGAATTTGGGCTTTTCCTCCCTAAAAAAAGCTTCTCAGATTCTTCTCCCTACCCCAAAAACTCCAAGCATTGCTGGTTCAGGCATCCCAGCAGGAAGGGGCTGCAGGGTCCACAGCTGGACAGACGGACACATCTGGACAGAGAGCCACCGGCCACAGCTGGCCTCAGCTTGTTTTGAAAGTCACGGGTATTTCATCGCCGGCGTTTTGCAACCATTCGGTGTCACAACAACAACAACAACTCGGTTCTACTTGGCAAACAGGCCCCGGGGCCGCCCCGGCTCTTTCCTGCTCGCGTCAGCCCATGCTCGCCCGCTGCAACAGCCTCACCCGGGCCGGGGCTGTTTCCAAACCCAGCCATGGAAAATGACTCGAAGCAGCAGCGAAAGTGAATATTTAAGATTTTTCCCCGCACCGAGAGGAGCTCGGGGCTGCCCTCGGGGCGGCCCTGGGTGCTCAGACCGCTGCAAATTCCCGCGGGGATGCTGCGAGCCCCAGCTCGCCAGCCGGGAGAAGCGGTCGAAAACCATCTTGTCCCTCCTAGGAACGCTCGGGCCGTGGCAGGAAGCATTTTCTTCCCCGCAGTTTGAATGTTTTCGGATGGCTGCTCGCAGGGCCGGCAGCCCCAGTGGCAGCTCAGCCGCTGGCACGGCCGGAGCTTTCCAGGCTTTGGCAGCTGCGGAGCCGCAGCTATTGAATTATGGTTGTTTGTTGGTTTGTTGGTGGCTGGTTTTTTTTTTCAGCGGAAACTTTATAATAATAGTAAAAGAAATCATAAGCTCAGGGTGCTGGGAGGCGGGCGGCCGCCTCCGTGCGCTTCCCTGGGTATCGGGTGATCAGGAAGGGGAGGACGCTGCGCCCTTATCGGCACACGCGTTCCCTGCCCCCTTGGCAGCGGCGCCGGCCAGAGGTTTGCAGCGTAAACATATTTTGCTCAAGCAGGCGGCCAGAGTTGAGCTAAGGACAACTCGATAACCAGAGAGCCCCCGAAAAATCTCCTCTTTACAGCAGCTTCCCCCATCTGTGCTCGCTCCCCCCGGAGCAAGCAGCCAAGCCCAGCTTTGCGGCAATAAATACAGGACCCAGAGCAACCCCCCTTCTCTCAGATCCGCTCCCGGGGTGTTTACCAGGTCTTTGCAGGCAGATTGACTCTCCCTCATTTTTTCGCACGCCAAACCGCCGGGAAAGCGGAGGGAACCGGCTCGAGCCCCCCTGGACCGTCCGGCAGCGCCGCAGCCGCCCTCCCCACCGGCACTGCCCGGCGCAGCCACCTCCAGCCAGCTGGGACCCCCCGGGCTATCGCTGCCTCCATCGCTGGGCCGGGATGCGGTGGCATTTACACAGCTGCTCAGCAGGAAAATCCCTCTCTCCGCTCCACATAAACCCTCGAGTTTAAAAATAGACGCGTTCAGGCTTGCTAATGAGGTTGGTAAACGGGGAGGGGGTTCATTGCAGGCTCCTGGTGAAGTGTGGGCATCCCAGCGAGCTGGCTTGGACACTTCTCCCCCCAAACTGAGCTTGGTCTGAGTGGTTTTTGTTGAAATCAGCTCAAAATTGCTGCTTCTTGAAGAGCGATAGGGAAGAAAAAAGGAGCACAACCCCGCTTCCGAAGACTTTGAAGTCAGGGCGTGGGAGGAGAGATCAGAGCCGTGGGGTTTGACAGGGTTGCCCCATCACTCCTGCCCGGGAGCAGGGCTGAGGTGACAGAGAGCAGTGAGGGTGACAGCTCTCCCCCTCCTCGCCTCTCAGCTGGGGACAGCCGTGTCCCCACTGACACTCAGAGCAGCCCACGAGCGGCTGCGGCGCCACTCGCTCCTCCCTGGTGCCAAACGCCGCATTTGATGCGGGGTCAGGGCGCGGGGTGTCGCCGTGCCACATCACCGGGGACGTGGGACTTTTCCCCGCTTTGTGAAGCGCCGTCTGGGAGCGACGGCAAACCCAGCCGGGGCGGGGAGCGGCGCCGGGGGCAAAGTCCCATCGCGCCACATCCCCGGCCCCGGCGGGGCACGGCCGTGTCACCCGCACATCCCAGCCCGTCCCCGCGCGTGGCGTGGGAGCCGTGCCCCGTCCCGGGCTGTGTCCCCGCGCTCCCTGTTTGTGTGCCAACACATCACGTGCCGCCGCTGGATGACCCGGGGAGGGGGGGGGAGGATTTTTTTTTTTTTTAGTGGTGTTGTTTTTTCTTTGAACAAAGCCAAAATATTTGCGTCCCCACGGGGACGGCGCCGGGTCACCGAGCATGGAAGGCCACACCGGGGTCCCGGCGGGAGAGGGGACACCCGGCTCCGTGGGGAGGGTCCGGTGCCGGCGGCTCCGTCCCCGGCGCGGTCCCCGGTGTTTATACATAGACATGTTTGTGCGCGGCACCGGCCCCTTCCTCGCTCCCAAACTGGAGGAAAGTCAAAAAGTCATAGAAATTTTCCATTGCCCGAGGAAGGGAGGGAGCGAGGAGTGACTGCGCAAAAGGGCCGGGCAGTGCCAGCAGCGAGGGACCCCAAATGAGTGGTCAGGCCCAAAAAACCCAGGGGTTGGGTTTGATACAGTGAATAAAGGTGGCGGTTTGCTGCCGGCAGCCCGCGGCAAAGGCGGCACCGGCAGCACCCACCACCGTCGAGGTTTGTGGAGTGTCCCGGTGATGTCACGATGCCACGATCCTGCTGGCACGATGCTCACAGGGGACGGGACATGTGGCACGTGCAGCACGTCCATCTGGCTGCTCCAGACCCCGTTTTTTGGCATTAAAAAAACCGATCTGGAATAAAAAAATCCTGCAGTTTCTCCGCAGTTTTCCCCCGCATCCGGAGGGGCTCGCTGCCCGCACCAGGCTGGGAAAAAGCTGCGATTCCTGTCGAGCCGGCGGGGAAAGCCCCGGCGCAGGGATGCGGGGACTTTGCCTGCGGTTTCCGTGGGCGGGAGCAGCTCCGGCAATCAGGCGGCTGAGTCAGCGGGCGGAGGGCGGCCGCGATGCCGCCCCGGCACGTCGGGCTGCGCGGCTGCTTCCCGGAGCCCTGGCAGAGCTCTGCTGCACGAAGGGCGACCCAAGAGTCCCCGGCCGCACAGATGCTGCCAGGGCCAAGCCGTTCCGTACTCAGCCCCGGTGCCTTCACAGCGCTGGAGGTCGGAGCTAACCCAAAGCAAGGCCCGGTGCTGCTGGGGACTGTGCGTGTCCCCGCGGTGCTCAGGGACCCCGTAACCCGCGGCCGAGCAGGTGCCCGTGCTCCTGAGCCCCCATCAGCACCAACCGCTGCTCTGCAGGGCGCAAACGCTGCGAGCCCGGCATCCCACCGGCACAAAGATGCTGAATTCGGGCAGCCCGTGAACCCCGTCCCCAGCACAGGCACAGAGCGGAGCATCCCCATCCGGCCACAATCCAGATTTATCCTCACCGCCCGCCCCCCGCGCAAACAGAGCAGCCCCCGGTGCGTGCCCCTTGGCAGGTTCTGGGGTGAGCCGCACCCCGCGGGGCTCAGCCCAGCTGGGATGGGGGAAGGCGGTGCTTGTTTTGGGAGCTGGACGGGCGCCCGGGCCGGAGGCAGCAGCGGCGCGGCTAATCCCGGCCCTCGCAGGGCTGCGCCGGCTCCGGCACATTCTGTCCCTGCCAGCGCCGGGACGGCCACAAGCTTCGCATGTCACCCTCCCCGCGGCACGGCCGCGCTGGCCCCACCACTGACCCCCGCCACTGACCCCCCGCCCCACAACAACAGCCTCAAGTGGAGGCTGCGGCCACGGTGATGGGACCGAGCATCCTCCGGAGATAGGGAGGGCTGGGGGGAAGGAGGAGCCCCCCAAAATGCTGCAGAAAGGGGCTGCAGGACTGTGAGCTGCAGCCGGGAGGGTCCCAGCACCCTACAGAGCCATGAGCTACAAGGGGAGAGGTCCCAGCACCCCGCAGAGCTGAGAGCTGCAGTGGGGAGGGGGGTCCCAGCACGCCTGTGGCTGGGGCAGAGGGGTCACAGAATTTTGGGACTGAAAGGCAAAAAGGAAAGGGGAGAGGAGCAGAGCAGGGGGTGGGGGTGGGTTCCCATGCCCCTCGCAAGGAGCAGACTGTACCGGGTGGTCCGGGCAGCGTTTTCCAGCGCACGGGGCCAGGAGCTATAAATAATCCCGGCACTGTAATTGCATCACGCGCCTCCTGCCCGGGGTCGGGTCTCGGTGCTGCAGCACGGGGCACGGGGCCGTTCCGGCTCAGCAGACCCCCAGGGAGCCCCAAACCCCCGTGCCAATAAACCTGGAACAGCCCGGGCTGTTCAATCAGGACTTTGGAGCGGGGGAAGATAAACAACAGAAGGTTGGAGGGAGCACCGGCAGCACCGCCAGCAGTTGTGAAAGCAGTGCCTGGAAGTGTCTGCACCGTGCCCTGGCTCCAAATGTCCAGACAAGGTATTTTTAGCCCTTCTAGGATTCAGGATTCAGGAGTGCAGCCCTTTGCTGGCAGGAGCCCCAGCCTGGCCATGCCCCCCACCTCGCTGAGCTACTGCCCGACTGTATGAGGAAAACCTGGAGGCATTTACAAGAATCCCTGCTGGAAAGATCGCTCCCACATGGGCACTGGGAGCGCTGCCCACCGGCGTTGGGTTCCCCAGCCCAGCATGGCCTGTCCCCGTCACCGTGTGACAGGGTTTCTCAGAAAGACACAGCAAAACAGACACGGGGGGCTGGGTGCTCACCTCCCCCTCCAGCCCTGGGAATAAACATCCCCTTGTGCAGCCGGGGCAGATGATCCAGGTCTGACCAGTAGCCCCTGGCCATCGCTGCTGCTCGGCCTTTGCCGGCACAGAATGGCTCCCTTGTGCCCTGCTGGAGCTGGCTGGGATCAGCCTGGTCACAGGGCTGCCTGCGGAGGCATCCCCACCTGGGGGGTGCAAGTCCTGTGCTTCGTGTCCCTTTTGATGTCACCAAAAACCCCCAAGAGGCCACGCAGCACCGGCCGCCGCTGCTGCCAGCGGCAGATCCAGACACGATCCCCCCCAAACGGGGATGCGAACGAATTCCCGGCGAGGCCGGTTAATCCTCCTCCGGGAAAAATTAATCAGAGCACTGGGGATGCCAAATAAGAGCCAGATTTGAATAAAGGTTGCAGGAGAACCAGGTTCTCGCAGGCAAGCACAGGGACAAGTTCTCTCCCATGGCCCAGGGCAGGAGCACGTGCTCTGATGCAGCTGCGGCGCTGAGCAGCTCAGCAAACAGAAAAAAAAAAAATAAATAAAGGGGAGGGGAAAAAAAAAAATCACATTCCAGTGGCAGTATTTTTAAGCGGCACAGTTCGTGGAAGACAAAACTAAAGCCCTGATTCAAGCCTTGCTGTGCATGCACCAAGGTTTGCTGTGCCCAGCAGAGGTGTGGAGCACAAAAATGCAGTTAAAAACCAAATTCCAGCCCAAGGAAGCAGGTGAAGGAGCCTCCCTGCTCTTCCCATACAGCAGCAGTTCCCAGCCAGCACAGCATGGGGCGGATCCCAACCCTCCTCGGGACTGGCTGAGACAACGCAGGAGCGTCCCAGCTCCCAGCTGGACCTGCTGGGTCCCTGCCAGGCTTTCAGGACAGAGGAGAATGTGTCTGTCCTCCCAGAGCCTGGACACAAAGGGGAAGCAAGTGTGGAAAAATACAACAGGTTTGCTCACAGCCCTGCATCCCAGGTAAGGGGAAAAGTGCCAAAACTGCATGGATGTGGAGGAGGTGCAGGCACAAGGGATCAATCCTGCTGGGGAGCAGCGCTGGCCGAGTGACCCAGTTAATCCCAGTGCAGGACTGGGCACAGGGTGGAGCTGGGTGCTTGCAGGGCACTGAAGAGAGGGCAGGGGACACTCCCACCTCCCAACAGCCCCAGGAGCTGCCTGGCTCCAGACAAGAGGAAGCAGAAAGATGAACAGAAAACTACCCAAGCAACAGTTTGGTTTAAAGAATTTATTTCAGACAAAAAATTCCCCACCAAAAAGTCGTACAAAAAGAGTAGAGACAAGGGTGGTCATTACAAAAGTGTTCACAGATAGAAAAGACTCATCTGAGCAACCCCAGCACAGAGCCCAAGGCACGCTGGCTTTGGCTGTGCACAGCCAAGGATTGTCTCAGTGAGGGAATGCAAAGGTCCTCAGCACCCAAACTCTGCTCAGGTTGCCCTGGAGCGAGCAGGGTCAGCCCCTGGCACATCACTTGAGGGGTCCTCACCACAACATCCAGCTCACCATTCCCACACTGCTTCCCACACCAGTGAGCACAGGTTGCTGCTGTGTCCTCACCCCATCAGGGCCACTGACCCCTCTGTGGGCACAGCATCAAGGACTCCCAGCCCTCAAGGATTCATCCCAACTCCACATCTCCCATCAGCATCTGTGGCTGCCACTAGCCTTGGACTGGGCTTCCTTCTCTCTTCCTTGGCCACCAGCCACAGTTCCAACCCCCCGTGGTGGCACCACAGTTTGGGGGCTGGTTTCAGCCCCATCCTGGGTGAGGCACCAGCACACTGCGCAGGTTTGGTGCTGACACTCAGGAACCAGCTTTCCTGTTCTTGGTAAATGGCACCAAAACACTGCCACAGATCATAAATTCATTCCCCAAGTCCTTGTAACAGCCCCTGGAGGCCTTTACAGTTTGGTTAAGTGGCTCAAACATCTCCCTTGCAGGCACCCACAGGCTTGTGGCAAAGATTATCAGCAGTGGCTGAAGCCTCTGCTTCATCCAGCCAGAAAAGGGCCTTTCACTCCCTTGGGGACCTGCAGTCCTGGTGAGCCGCAGGCAAAGGGCTGCGCCTGCCTCGCCCCGGGGCCCAACCCTGAGCAACATCCAAACACTCTCCAGCAATCCTGGGAAACGCCTTCAAGCTCCTGTTTTCCACGACAGGAGCTGACAGAAGTTTTCAGAGCACGGCACTGCAGGCAAGGGGAGAGCAATCTTGGCTCTTATTCCCTGTTCTTAACCCCAAAGTCCTGGGGCAGTCACCAACCCTCCGAGTCCTGCCCAGCCACTCGCAGAGCCGCTCCGCACCGCCAGGCCCCTCGCGTCCTCCTACCCTGCCCGAGGCCACGGCGCCGGCTCTGGGCCCGCGGGACGGTCACGGCAGGAGCGGCCGAGGGCGGTGAGCGGAGTCGGGGTCACCACGTCCCCATTTCCAGACCGAAGTGCTGTGAGGGCTCAAGCTTCCATCCCAAGGGATCGTCACGCTGCCCAACGCGGCCGAGGCGCTTCTCTCAACAGGTCATGCAGCGCGGGCGGATGTTGTCCGAGGAGGGGTTGGGATCCACCTGCAGAGCCGAGTTTGGAGTCAAAAACCCCAGCGGTGGGCACCTGCCAGCCATCTCCACCAGCCTCCCAGCCCAGTTTAATTACCTCTGAATACAGTGGAGGTGGTCGGAGGCGGAATTCCTGGATGTAGGCGAAGAAGGGACCCTCCAGGATGTCCCCGAGTTCGCTGCGGCACGGAGGAGCCAGGCTCTGCTCGGCCTCGGGGCTGGACACGACTGCTGAGTACTCAGGGGGGGCTGAAGAGAAAAGGGAACCATCAGGGAACAGGGAACGCTCTCCATAAATGGGGGACATGCAGGTAAAACGGCTTCAAACCCACTCTTTCCCAAACCCAACCAATTCCCTGAAGAAGGAACCCAGGAGGTTCAAAAAATTAAGTTAAAAAAAGGCAAAACTGATCCAGTTGAGAACTTTGCCTGAGCCTCATTGTCCTGAGGGGGTTTATCCTGGGGAGAAGGAGATGCTCACCCTCTGGCTGCTCTGGGATGGGGCTCAGCCAGTCCAGGTTGACGCTGTACTGGCTGCTGACACTGGATGTGCGGCTCCCAAATGGATGCAGCGGGATGGTCCCGATGACAAGAGGCAGCTCAAGGAGCAGCTTGGACGTCCCAGGAATATCCACACAAACCTGCAGAGACAGGAGGCAGCAGGGAAGCTTAGTTGGTGGCGTTCTCCCACTCTGGAGGGGGAGGTATCCCCCAGGGCACTGGCCTGAGCTGGCCAGGAGGGAATCCTTGCAGAGCTCCTCGGGAGCTCCCTCACCTTCAGGGAATATTCCACCTGGATGATGCGGCACTGGAGGATGGACGGCCCCACTGGCGGGATCTTCAGCGCCCGCCCGTGCCACACCTCGCGCTTCCCGGCCGGAATGGGGTCGCCAGTGATGCTGGTCACCACCGCCTTCTTCTGCTTCTTGGTGCCCCGAGCGACGAAGGTCTGGGTCTGGATTATGGCCGCCTTGGGCACCACGGCGCGGCTCGTGCAGTTGTCGATCTCAGCAAAGATAGGGATGACCTCACCTGCCAGAACAGACACACCGATGTTGGAGAAGGGGAGACAGAGCCCGGTCCTGCCTCCAGGAATTCCTGCACAGGACCACTGAGGGATGGCCATGCTGTCTGACACTGCAGGCACAGGGATTCATCCAGGAGAAGCATCCCAAATGCTGCCCACATCAGGTGCACACACTAAACCTCTCTGATTTCATGCCAGAAGAACCCAGCTCACAGTGACCCCAAATCCCCTCCCCGGGTTCTACCCCGGGGCCCATCAGGGTTCAAGGGCACCAGCACCTCATCTCACCTGGGGTGTAGCCTTTTCGGTCAATCTTGGCAGTCACGGATACCTGGCCACGATTGCAGTACCAGGCTCGAGCAAGTTTCTCCTTAGCACCCGCCTGGGGAGCCTGGAGAAAGGGAAATATTTAAGCTATTTAGTAACCAAGGATGAAACTCTAAGCAATCACCTCCCTGGCACCAAGAACCTGCTGGGGAGCATCAGCAACTTCTCAGGTATCTGATGCAAGACGCTGTTGCAATGCATTAAAGCTTCCAAAATCAACGAGGCACAGTTGACCTCTGCCCAGTCCAGGTAATGCTGAAGGGCACAAATTACATGGGGGAAAATATTCCCTCTGGAAATCAGGCCTGCATTGTAATGCTGAAAGGGAGGCAGACACCCTCCCCGTGGGCTTCCCGGGTAAGTGCTGGATGCCAGAGCCCCGGGGTGGAGCAGGGGGAGCTCACCAGCAGTGCAGGGGTGTTTATGTCGATGGGTTCAATCACAGTGAACTCCTTCTTTGCTTTCTTCACTGTCGACCAGGGTCTGTGCAGTTTGGCTTTCACCCAGTAGCGCACACTGCCGTGCTTCCCCTCAAAGGAGGTGGCCAGGGTCCTGGGGATGAGCAACAAACCATCTCAGAAGGGTTTTGCTCAAAAAACCCTCATTTTCAAGATGTCCCTCCCTGCAAAAAAATCTCAACTTACTCAGGGAGCTGGAAGGTGAAGGGGAACTCGTGCCTTCCTGCCTGCAGGACTGTGGCTTCACCATTGTCTGTAGGCAAAACAGATTGAGGAGGATTAGCTCCCCCCTGCAGAACTTCCTCCCTGGGCGAATCAGGGAGATGTGAAGCACCCAGCAAGGAGCAGCACGAGGGCAACAGCCGTGTTGCTGCCAGGGCTGAGCTGCAGCAGCTGTGACACAAGAGCTGGGCACTGTCTGCATTCCATGTGTCTGGGCACCTCCTCAGAGAGCTGGGCAAAATGTCCAGCTGGGCACTGATTCATCCTGCAGCCACCCTGCTCTGTAGCTTTGGAGTGGGAGCCCACGATGCCCCGCTGGAGGGAGAGTGGCCAGTCAAGCTCCCCATGCCCCCCAAGAGTTTCTACCCCGGGGTTGGAGGGGACCTCTGGGTTTCATCTAGGTCAAATCCCCCCTGCTCAAAACAAGCTCCTGAACCTCCACAGTTTTCCAACGCTGCTTCCCTGCCAGGAAAAGATCGCAGAAAAGGAGGGGAGGTTGATCCCTAACCAGGTGCCCTGCACAGCAGCAGAGTCCAGCTGTGCATCCCAAGACCTTGCAGTGCACCCGGAATTTGAGACCTACACACTCCATCCCCACAGCGCTCAGACCCTAAAGCATCCCATGCACCCAGATTTCAGCTGGTTGGCGTGTCATGCACCCAGCAGCCAGGCGGTCCCTGGCACCCAGATTTCAGCCGGTTGGGGTGTTTGGAGCACCCAACACCCGGGGTGTCCAGGCTGTCCCAGACCCCCATTGTTTCAGCCCCCGGGCTGCCCGGTGCCTCCTCGCCCCCGCTCCCGCCGCCGGCCGGGGGGTGCGTACCCTTGGGCACCGCACCTGCGAAGGGGGCGAGCACCCGGGGGTGCCCCTCGGGCAGGGGGTGCCGTACCTGGGGGTGCCATCAGCGTGTCGCGGTGGCTCAGAAACTCCACCTGGTCGCTGTAGCTCTGCGTGTAGGCGGTGCTGGAGCCGGCGCTGCGGGACTCGGTCCAGTGGACGCGGGCAGCGCCCATCGCCCGCAGCCGCAGCGCCCCGAGCCGCGCCGCCGCCGCCAGCTCC
>VZRJ01004784.1:313336-431036 GCA_013397565.1 Ptilonorhynchus violaceus | reverse complement strand
CCGCGTGCGGCACCCCTGAGCCGGGTGCGGGACCGCGGGACGGGCTGGGCGTGGGCATCACTGGTACGCCCTGTCCCCGGTGCTATGTGAGACCCGGCGGAGCCGTGCGCTGCACCGGCGTTTGGTCCGGGAGCTCCCGGTGCCCCGTGTCGGTCGGTGCCCCGCAGCTGCGGGACGCCNGCGCCGGGCCCGGGACCGCGCTGCCCGTGCTGACTCGCCGGTTTTGCCTTGCAGAGCGGCCTCGGCACTATGTCCGTCAGCAGCCACGAGAACCGGAAATCCCGCTCGAGCTCCGGCTCCATGAACATCCACCTCTTCCACAAACCGGGCCACGCCGACAGCCTCCTCACCCAACTGAACCTGCTCCGCCAGCAGAACCTCTTCACCGACGTGGTGCTGCGGGCGGGGAACCAGAGCTTCCCCTGCCACCGCGCCGTCCTGGCCGCCTGCAGCCGCTACTTCAACGCCATGTTCAGCGGGGGCCTGAAGGAGAGCAGAGATGCCGAGGTCAACTTCCACGACTCCCTGCACCCCGAGGTGCTGGAGCTGCTGCTGGACTACGCCTACTCAGCCCGGGTGCTGATCAACGAGGAGAACGCGGAGTCCTTGCTGGAGGCCGGGGACATGCTGCAGTTCCAGGATATCCGGGATGCTTCGGCCGACTTTCTGGAGAAGAATCTGTACCCTGGGAACTGCCTGAACATGCTGCTGCTGTCCGATGCCCACTGCTGCGAGCGGCTGCTGGAGCTGTCCTGGAGGATGGCGTTGGCCAACTTCACCTCGCTCTGCAAGACCGAAGATTTCCTCCGCCTGCCCAAAGACAAGCTGCTGGAGCTGGTGGAGAGCGAGGAGCTGGAGGTGGAGGATGAGACGCTGGTCTACGAAGCCGTTATAGGTTGGATCCGCTACGATTTGCCCCGACGCCACGAGGTTCTGCCCGAGCTGCTGCGCTCCGTCCGCCTGGCCCTGCTGCCTGAGTCCTACCTGCGCAAGCAGGTGGCCTGCGAGAAGCTGGTGACCAGCCACAAGCTGGGCGAGGAGATCGTGGCCAACGCCGTGCGGTGCAAGATGAAGATCCTGCAGAACGACGGCCTGGTGACGGGGTGCTGTGCCCGGCCCCGCAAGGTCAGCCAGGCCCTGCTGCTGCTCGGCGGCCAGACCTTCATGTGCGACAAGATTTACATGCTGGACCATAAAACCAGCGAGATCATCCCTCGTGCCGACATCCCCAGCCCCCGCAAGGAGTGCAGCGCCTGCGCCATCGGCTGCAAGGTCTACATCACCGGCGGCAAGGGCTCCGAGAACGGCGCTTCCAGAGACGTCTGGGTCTACGACACCCTCCACGACGAGTGGGCCAAAGCTGCTCCCATGCTGGTGGCGCGGTTCGGCCACGGCTCCGCCGAGCTGGACCACTGCCTGTACGTGGTGGGCGGTCACACGGCCATGAGCGGGGCCTTCCCGGCCTCTCCCTCCGTGTCCCTCAAGCAAGTGGAGCACTACGACCCCCAGCTGGACAAGTGGTCCTTGGTGGCTCCCCTCCGGGAAGGCGTGAGCAACGCCGCCATGGTGGGAGCCAAGATGAAGCTGTTTGTTTTCGGGGGCACCAGCGCCAACCAGAACAAGCTGCCCAAGGTGCAGTGCTTCGACCCCCGCCAGAACCGCTGGACGGTGCCCGCCAGCTGCCCCCAGCCCTGGCGCTACACGGCCGCCGCCGTGGTGGGCAGCCACGTCATCGTCATCGGCGGGGACACGGAGTTCTCGGCCAGCTCCGCTTACCGCTTCCACAGTGACACCTTCCAGTGGTCCAAGTTCGGGGATGTCACCGCCAAGCGCATCAGCTGCCGCGCTGTGACCTCGGGGAACAGGCTCTACGTGGTGGGGGGCTACTGCGGGGCCCAGCGCTGCAAAACCCTGGACTGCTACGACCCCTCGTCCGACACCTGGAGCAGCGTCACCACGGTGCCTTATTCCCTCATCCCCACCGCCTTCGTCAGCACCTGGAAGTACCTGTCGGCCTGAGTGTGGAAGGTAAATAGCTGTGAGTCAGCCCAGAGCTCCTCTCTATCACTTGGTGCTGCACAAAGGTTGAACCTTGAGGGGCGGATGCATGTGGATCTGGACTGGAGCTGTCCTAGGGAGTAGCCTTGTGTGAACATCAGCTCCAGGGCTTCCAGGCTGGCAGTCTGGTATCTAAAACCCTGCAGGAGAAATCTCTTTAGGTGCTGAAACGCTGCAGGGAGAAGATTAGTATAAATAACAAGACTCTTAACCTGGCATCTTGGTCTATGCAAAGATTTTTGGGAATGCTGTGTGCAAGGATTGGGTGTCGTCCCTGGGTGAGGAAGCTGGAGGAGTTGATGTTTTTGCAGGCAGGCTGTCTGCAGGAGCTGGGACAGACCCCGTGGTGCCACCGGGTCCGGCTGCTGCTTTTAGCACAGCCTCCTCCTCCTGGTGCCACGCTTAATCTGCCAGTGGCACCCAAATGTCTTGTGGGACGCCAGGGCTGTGAGCTGGTGCCAGAACAAGATTATAGCTGGGATTTAGTCCCAGAATGGTGGGTAATTGCATTTATAAGGCAAGCCTTGTCTATGTATAAACACAGGGTTTCTCTGCTTCTAATTATTCCCTGGTGTCCCTTTCATGCCATTGCTTTCCTGCTACACAGAGATTGACTTTCAACATTTGCAACTGGAATTAAACCTTTCTAAAGGCTTTTGGCAGAAACTATGCCAGTGAATCACAGACCCTGCAGGGTTTTTCTCTGCTCCTTGCAAGAGTTGTACTATCTAAATAAAATTATTTACTGTAATAAAATAGCCTGTGGTTCCTATAGAAAATTCCTGGCTGTAGAGGGAAATCAGCAGCCATTGCTGTGCTGTAGCAGCATTCTCTGGGATTTGATGCCCGAGGAGCGGGGTTGGGTTTGCTGTGCCCTGGTCTCACAAAACTCTGCTCTGCACCACAGGCTTCACACCTGATTTTGCCGGTGTCTCCCTTGACTGAGGATCCGGATGGAACACGCAGGCAGCAGGAGCACCTCCTCCCACCTGGCAGGTCTGCGAGCTGGATGCCAGCCTGGATCCCATCAGCACCAGCAGGGCTCAAGGCAACACGGTTTGGGCTTTGAATCGCTTCTGCAAATCCATCCCCTTGGTCAGGCCAGGGAGGGGACAAGCACGGAGGGAACCTCCTTGGGCTGACAGCTTGTGCTGTCCCTTGGGACAGCAAAAGTTTTCCAAGTTTTCTCCTAGCTTGTGTGGTCTCAGAGCAGGAACCAGAGGGATTATTTTGGTTTCAGTGATATTTACACAAAAGGACAAAGGACACTCCTGACCAGCCGCAGGCTCTGGACTGTGTTGCTGGGACTCACAGCACCCAGGCAGTTGCCTGGAATGTCAGAACATGTGACAGTACTTTGCCCACGGGCTGGTTCTGTACATTTATTTTTTTTTTATACAGCAGTTTTGTGTGTTTATTACTCAGCCTGGAGCTGCTTCAATAAATCTGAATAAAATCCATCACGTCCCTTGCCTGCTCTGTGTGCTTAAGGTGCAGGTTTTCCCAGCCCACGCTTGAGACCATATTTAGTAGAATGGTGATGAGCCTTCCCTGCTTGAGTCCAAATCGAGGGCTCAGATTTTCCTTTATCTCTGTAACATGGGACTGAGGAAAGCTCACGTTTCACACTGCCTTCTAGCTTTGAAGGACACACAGACCTGTTCAAAACTCCAAAGATTAAGTTATTCTCTGCCCTTACCTGGTCACCCTCCACGGAGTTGGGTTTCCTCTCTATCCAGAAGAATGGGGGAAAGCGCTGCCCCTCCTGTCCCCAAGGGCTGTGTGCTCCAGGTGAGGGGAGGCAGTGGCTGGGAAAGAGAAGCTCTGTTGGGGGGGGGAGGTGAGACAGGAACCAACACGGGCAGAGGAAACAGGCACCAAAGGTACAACCAACTGTCTCACCACAGAAGCACGGCTTGGGTGTGATCCATTATTTCAGAGTTAAATAAATCAATGTCACAGCTCTTCCGAGCTGCTCGAACAGGCAAGAGCCGGCAGGATGGGAAGGAAGGGAGCTGCCCTGCTCTGGGGGCTGGGGCAGGTACACCAGCTTCATTTCCACCCTGCTTTCTGGTGCCTTGGCTGTTTTCAGCCCCCAGGCTGGGCCTTTTTTTGCACACCCTTGCTGTGCCTCCTCTCCATCCCTGGCTGAGCCCAACGGGAGCTTGTCAGGCTGCAGGGAGAGGAGCCCACAGCCTGCCTGGAGCACACAGGGAGCAGCAAGGAGACAGACTCATTTTGATGGGAAAAGGCTGTTAAATCATGGGATCCAACCATCCAGCAGCTCCCAGCTTGGCTGTTTCTTACACACGCAGGCAGGGGAAAGTCACGGCACAGGGCTCGGCTGGGACCAGCAGCCGCCTGGAAGCGTCTCCAGCCCTGCTGGAGCCAGGAGCTGCTTCACCTTTGTTACATCTACAGCTACTCCTGAGGGCTGGACAGAGTCCGACTGTGCTCAGCGAGCCAGAGGAGCGGAGGTTTCATTCACGGCCGTTTGAGCAGCAGCAGCTGTTTTGTTGATGCTGCCAAGCAATAAACGCTGGCTCCCCGCCACATCCGCCTCCCGCTCCAGGGATGGAGCAGCTTCCAGCGGCACGGATCCGTCTGCCTCGGCGTTATCTGAGCCGGGCTCGGGTGTTCTCGGCTGGGGGAGTGAGCCCCAGCCTTGCTGCTGCGGCTGGAGCCGTTGCAGGGGCCGGGCATTGTTCCCTCCTTTCAATCCAATTTACTCAGGGAAAACCGGCACTCCAAGCACACCTGGGCTGGGCTGCTCCGCGGTGGCTCCCCGCTGCTGGCAACAAAGCCGGCAACAAAGAAGCCGGCAACAAAGCCAGCAACAAAGCCAGCCCGGGCTGCACTGCATCGATTCATCCTCCTTCACCTGGCAGAGAGCCCCGTGCTGTCCCTCCAGCTCCACCTCCTCCTGGCAGGAACCAGCTCCCAGCTCCCGGAGTACCCTGGGGAAAATTAGACAGCCTCAGTGGTGCGTGCCTGAGTCGTCCCAGCAGACCTGTTTTCCCAGTCTGACATTTCCATGCATGGATCCACTCGCTGCTCCAGTGCCAGGGCCAGAAGGTTCAGGCCAACTGAGCTGTAGGTGAATTTGGTTTAGAGGTTAATTTTGTTGCTGGGGTAGAAATCCTCCTGAATTAATAGAATTAATTTAGAATCTCAACAGAGCTCAAACCCAGGCGTCTCCCAGCCCAGACCCCCACTTTGTCTCTGCACCTCCAGCTGCAGGAGTCAGGCCCCAGCCCACAGTCACATCTGGAAGAGGCAACACATGTGGGCATCACTAAGCTCAAAGCCAAAAATCCAAGTGTGACATCTCTGTCCCATGGGATGCTCCTCTTCTCACACAAAGCCTGCAAGCCACCAGAGCCAGAGAAATTTGGGATCAGACTGATCCACCTCCCTACTGCCACAAGACAGACAGGGCTGATTTTCAGGGAACTGCTGCTTGGGTTCGTAGGTGCCTCCTGCTCAGCAGCTCCTGCTGCCAGAGCACCAAGACAGCCTTTCTCCCTTCCAAGCACAGCAGTGGCTGAGAAATTCCCCTTCCTGGTTAAGATGGAATATGGATCATTCAAATGTTCTGCAGCACACCCACCAGACATCTAGCAAGGAACTGTTAAAACGACAATCCATGGCAGCCCAGGAAAAACAAAGCTCTAACTACACACAGCGTGGTTTTGTTCAGGACTTCCGATGTGCTAGAAGGGAAAAGGGACACTGAGCACCTGAAATTCCCTGGCAGATCTGCATTTCACATGCAATCACATTGGGATGACTTCAGGTCTAGCAACACTGTGCTCCACACAGTGAAATGGCATCAGCTGCTGCTCTGACAGGGGACAGGCACATCCACGTTGTGCTGTCAGGGAGGAGTTTTCATGCTCCTGTGCACATGGAATGAGTCGGGGTGGATGGGACCTTAAAGCTCATCCAGTTCCACCCCCTGCCATGGGCAGGGACACCTTCCACCATCCCAGGTTGCTCCAAGCCCTGTCCAACCTGGCCTTGGACACTTCCAAGGATGGGGCAGCCACAGCTGCTCCAGGCAACCTGTGCCAAGGCCTTCCCACCGTTATAGGGAAGAATTCCTTCCCAATATCCCATCTAAACCTGCCCTCTGGCAGTGGGAAGCCATTCCTCCACGTCCTGTCACTCCAGGCCTTTGTCCAAAGTCAAGGAGCCCCATAACAAAGTGATCCTGCCCTGTCTGAGCCTCCAGTGCCTGTGACAGTCCCAGAAGCAGGGACCGTGTGTCGCTTGCTCCAGCACTGCCAGCTCCAAGAGGGTTTGGCTTTTATCCTCCGCCAGATCCCACGGGCCCAGAAGCAGCAAACAGTGTAGGACAGGCCCCACATCCCTCGTCTGTTGAGCCTTGGGCTGGCCCCATCGCTGGGGTGAGAAATTGAACCGGATTTGAGTCACAGGGCCGAGGAAAGGGAAAGGCAGTGAGCAGCACATTCCCAGTGTCGGGGCACACCGTGGAGCCAATCTCCTCTGTGCATGTTTGTCCTCCAGCATTTGCCTTGCAGATGAATCTCAGATGCACGCATGGGAACCATCAGCCTCGTCTCACCCACATGAAAGAGGGAGGTTTAGCATAAAGCTGGTCATTGCCGATGGCCTCGGCACGATTCATCCACAGAAAGAATGTGGTTTGGGTTTCGGGTTAATTAGCTACAGATTTGAGAGAGAGACAAGGCAGGGCGGAGCCGCTGGAATATCGGTGTGAGCGAGTTACCAGCTCTGAAGGCACCGCCAGCCGTGTCCTGGAGCCACACCCTGCCCTGGAATCACACCCTCCGTGTCTCTCAGAGGAGCGACAGCGTTATCAGTGCCACTGCCAGGCAAGGTGTTTGCAATCCCCAAGGAATGTCTGCCCTGCTGTTGTGGCAAGAACTGCGCACAGCAACACCCACACACCTTTGAACACTGATGGCTGCAGCAGCACCCAACTTCTAACAGATGCAAATTCTGCCCAGGATTTAAACTTGTCTCTGCTGAGCTCTGAGCTGCTGCAGCTGGGCAGTTCCCGGTGGGAAACAGCGCTGCAGGGATCCCTCTTGGCCATGTTAACCCTGCATGTCCCCGGTCCAGCCTCTTGTCTTTCTAGAAACAATTCCTACAAGTCTGACACACGAAAACGGCTGCACAGAGAGTGCAGCGCAGCTCCTCTTCTCTCCTAGACTGTCCCCCTCTCCTGTCCCCCACAAAATCACTTCGATTCCATTTCTTGCTGCCAAAAAATATTTAGAAATGGACATGGAGTTACTGGCCTTGCTCTGGAGACACAGACACGAGGTCTGGAAGCACAGAGGCAGTGACTGATCTCTGGCGGGCACTGTGGCTTGGCTCCCGGGAGCTCCACAGATGGAAGGAATGTTTTCCTAAAAGGAGCACAAGCAAAAGCTTCTACACACACACACACTTTCAGACGTCATTCTCTCACACGTCAGCCTGTTAGTTCCCATAAACACCAAATTTTAAACACTGGACTGCCTAGAAGTTTTTGATTATTTACGGATGTGGAAAACTAGAAAAACTCATGTTTTTCCAGTGGAGCTCCAGTTTGTGTCGCAATCCAGATGTCACATGCACTTCAGAGGCTGACAAATGCTGCCTTGTTTTACTGACTCCTGCACACAAAGACCCGGGGTCCCCCAAAGCTGCTGTGGTAAGCCCCAAAGGCAGGGGCAGGCAGAGCACACCGCTGGCACTGCCACCAGCCCTGACTCAGGGTTTTCCTCACCGCTGGCACAGGATTCCCATGACAAAACCCTCCCTCTTCCTTGGGAGCACCAATCCAAGCCCCAGTTCTCCCACTGTCTCCCTGGTTTTGCATCTGTTCTCCTCTCTAGAAACGATTGGAGGTTACAGCTCTTGGGCTCACCTGCCCAAGTGTGGCTCCAGTGGGGATTTCACCAGGAAGCTCAGCCTGCTGAGGAGCTGGGAAGAGCAGCAGCACCCAGAGGCTATGGGATGGTGCTGGCAGGGAGGGCTGCCAAACTGGCACGAGCACTAGGGAGAAAGTTTCTATTTTTGTTATCCTTGTTCCAAGTAGGAACCGATACTGCCTGGGACAGAGCCAGGCATGTCTCAGGCTGGCACCATGCAAAGCACCTCCACGCTAATGTAAGCAACTTAAGTTCTCTCCCTCACCAGTCGAGTTCAGAGAGCAGCTGATCTTTCCCTCAGGTGTTCACCTCACTGCCAAGGGCTGCAGCTTTTTGTATTCTCCACTGAACACCTCCCGTGCTCCGTCCTCTCCTTTGGAAAACCATCAGAGTTTTGTTCCTGTGGCAGATTATTTCTGTCCAGGGTAAAAGATGAGAAACACGTGAGAAGTGGCAGCTGCTTAGATCTTCATTCAAACAGAAAATAAAAAATTATTTTATCAATATAAAGGCAGACAGTTTTTAAATGTTCTTTTTTTTTATTGCTAGAAGTTGGTTTCAGTCCTATTGCAGCTCTGAAATCCTTCAGTGGAGAAACATTGCAATCATTGTAAAAATCATCATTTGGTGTGCTAAGATCAAGTTTACAATTAATCAAGAGTGCACAATTCAACAGAATATTAACATTGAACCATCAACTTTACAAATAAAATAAAGACTACAAAGATGTTGCTACTGCAGTACCAACAGTAAAGGAAATATTTACAATGTTTACACCCTAACGAAAAAACAAAACCAAACTCTTCCCCAACAAAATGGTCAATTTAACCATGTACCATGATTATTTATTAAATCTTTACAGTGCAAGGTGGGCCTAGAAACCAGACCTAAGACTAAAGAGCGTCAAGAGAGTTCACAGCTCTGAGTGAGATGCACGCAGTTATGCCAACGGGATCTACACCCATGAAAGATCTCCATCCGGGTACAGACAGAAATGGAATTCGAAATCAACTTTTCTAAAGTGCTCCAATTTCTTTCAGTACAAAAATATAAAAAACTGATTTATAAACATGGCACAAATGTTATGAACCAGAGCTCGCACAGATGCTGTTTGGAGAGGAACGTGCTGACGGTGAACGATGGAGTCGCCAGTGGTTACGGAGATGGTGGGTCTGGTCTCGAAGAGAGAGCAGGGGGAAGGCTTTTCTTTGCCTACAGCACTTGTGTAACCTGGCATCGAGATCTGTTTCCTGGTAAATGTGAGAACTGCTGGGGAAGACAACAAAATCTCCAAACTCCCTTGCATGGGGGGCACAACACACAGGGACTCCACTGAGCAGCACCGGGGAGCCTCAGCTCCTATTCTGCAGAGTTAGAAGTAAAACGAAGTAAGTATTTTTAACCCTTTCCTAGTTTTAAGTTTCAGCTTTCATTGTAAATGCAAATGACAAACACCAAGCTTGCAGAATCATCTGACTGACTACTACTCAGAAAGACAAAACTGTCTGCAAATTATTTAGAATGACTCCTAGCTGTGCAAGAATGCGAGTACCTGGAAGAGCAAGCATCTCTAGGAATACCAATTCTTCTGCCTCACGCTGGGGGATGAGCAGCGATCTCAATTTGTGGGACATGCCACAGCTACAATCCACAGACAGCACAGAGAGAAACTAGGGAAGCATCCACAACACACACAGGGCAGCTGTGCTCAGCACTAGTGGCCACGGAGGCATCCTCAGCCTGAAGTACGGAATGATCCGCATTCCAGGTGGGAAGAGAAAGAGGAAGCCTCCTTTACACCAGAGCTCAAATTGAAATCAAGAGCCATAGGAACAGCCTCTACATTGCAACACCACAATACTGAAGGACAAACATGCTGATAAATTTTAAGGCTGTGACACCAAGCAAACAACGGCGGCAGTTCAAAGCTCGTGCTGGCATTTCCTCCACACCCCAGCTCAGAGAGAAGCCAGAAGGCACCTGGGAGGCACAGAATTTTGAACTGTCTAATCCTCAGAAATCACTTAAAAGGAAAGTTTTATCTGAAGTGATCAAAAAGTCCAGTAGGAAGGATGTGACTCAGAATCAACAGCAGGTTGCTTAGCCCAGGACACAGCAGTACTTTGCAAACTAATTTACCTAGAAGAGTTATTTTTCTAGGAACAAGATTTGAGTAAAGAGTCCAAAACCAGTTCACTCAACTGGAGTGACTTAACAATTTCACAGATTCAGTTCTGCACAAGTGAAGAGACCCGTTTTTCATTTAAAGAAACTCATATTCATTTAAAGAAAATTACTCACTTGCTTCCCTCAGCCTTCTACAGATCCCCTGCCCACACTCTGGTAGGGTGACCCCGCACTAGCAGTGAGGTATCACAGCACCTGCTAATTCCAAAACCTTCTCCAGGCTGACCCAAGTGACAGAAGACACTGTCTCTACTCTGGGTGCTAACAGGTTTCATGAAAGCAGCTGCAGCCAGACACGTGTACTGAGCACAGAGAATGACCTTTAAGGTCATTTCTGAGAAACATATTGAAAACCCATATACCAAGGAGCTTCTGAACCAACAGCCTGACCTGTCACGGGCCTGGGTCCATTTGTTAAGAGCCAAAACTTATTCGAAGCACTGCTGACAAGAAGTATTAAAAAAGTTATGTTTAAGTTAAAACATTAAAAGAAATGAGACCTCACTGCAGACTTTATTCTCCAGATGTCACTGTTCTATATTCAAATTCATCCACTGCACAGAAGAAAGCAGCCAGTGAGCTGCTCCAGCCTGTCCAACACTCCCTTCCATACTTCAGGACAGGCACAAAATTAAGCTAAATAAACGTTTCCAAAAATTGCTTCCAAACAATCCGACATCCCTTTTTTGGCCGAGGTGGTTTATCCCACTGATGCAACTTAGCTTTAGGCTGAAACTCCTAAAAACCTGGTAATTTAAGGCAATGGGGGCATCGAGTTTTCACTAGGAGTGGCCCAAACCACTGGAGAGAACACACTGTGCATTCCTGCTGCTTCCCTGTGTGCTTCCCGGAGGAATTACAGGGGATGGGAGGCGACTGGAGTCTGCACATCACCCGATGGAAAAATCAGTGCCAGTTCTTCAGAGCTGCTGGATCTCACACTGCTGGATTGATCAGGAGTTGCACTGATTTTAAGAATTACCCCCCAATCCCATCTAACTTTTAGGAATGCAGAAGCTGAATACGGAGTAGAACTACGTTCTTCTAACCACCAATGGTATTGTATCCCAACAACACCAAATCACCACGTGGAACAGTCCCACACTGCTTTCTACTCACAATCACTCCAACTTCTGCAATGCTGCTGATTTACCAAGCAGTCCTCTGGTATTAAAGCAAAGTGTATCCAGTTGGGGATTTGTTGGGGGCTGGGGGAGCATCCCCAATCTGAAAGAGCCTGACAGTTTGTAGTTTCCTCACTGAACTCAGTGCCATTGCCTCAGGTTTGTACCAGCATCACTCAGCTAAGAAAAAGACCCTTAAATCCAAGAACTGTTCCAGCAGGAGTGCTTGTCCCTAAGGTCAATTCAGTATTTTGTAGCTTATCTTTCCCCTGACCAATAAATTTGGGGTTTAAAATTTCACACCAAAAGACAATAACCCAAAGTATCACCAGTTGAAAATAAATTCTCATGTTTTCTGCTGAAAAATGATAAAGCTTCTTGCACTGTAACTACTGAAATAATTTTAAAACTCTCAAGCAAAGTGAAGTTATAGCCCTAAAGACATCACTATCATCACACAGGACCTAATCATGGAGACAGCTCAGTGATTTGAGGAGACTGGCAAACAGCCACTGGATCCACTGCCATGAGACTGGATGGAGAACTGACCAGGCCTTCCATCCACTGCTGCTAAAATCACTTTAAATCAGTTAAAGATATTAAAAAAGCTATTATCAATCATGTTCTGAAAGGTATTAATCCAAGTTTTTTAAGCTTCAAGATCCTGATTTCTTTAATTCTGTAACAATACCCCTAAACAACCTCTCCTGTGCATCATTATCTAACCAGTCACATTCAACATACACCAGAACACACATCCTTGGGTGAGGTGTGTAAAAAGAATCTGAGACAGAGTGAAAAATACAACACAAAACAACTGTGCAAATTACTACAAAGGGAAATAATGCCTTTTCAGCAGAACACTTAATGTCATCACCATTCCATGATCAAGAACTGACCCATTTCACAAGAGGTATCAAAGCTGGTTTAGCTGAAAGCAGCTAAACACAGGTTTAGCTAAGAGTATTTTTTAAAATCTTCTTATTTTTAATTTTAAAACCAAACAGTTCTTATTCCCTTCATTCCTAACACAATGCTGCAGAGAAGTCTCTGCAGTAACAGCAGCTTTGATATCTTCTGGTACCGCGAGTAAAGTCTCAACAAATTAACAGACAAACAAAAGATGCAGAAAACAGGATTAAACAAGACAATAAATTACTGCATTCGAACGCTTCTTAGACATGTCTTCAGCAAAGAACAAAATCCAAGTCTCTAAGTTCATTCTGAACCAACTCATGAGTTTGTCTGGGAACCTGTGCTGCTCTCCCCAGCAGGGAGACAGGATCCCAGCGACGCTGGTGGCCAATGAAATGTGCATTCAGTCCAACTCTTCATTATCATTGTGAATTCTCACACGTCCAACCCTTCTCCTCCACGGAAAGGTGGAGCTCCTGCCCCTTGCAGACGCTGTCAGAAGCTCACCTTACCTTCTCTTCCACTGTACCTGGCCACTGGGCTTGTGCCACTGGGTTCACACTGCCTGGCACACCTCGCTGGAAGGGGACTGGCTCGCTGTCACCTGGTTACCAACACACAACCCATTACTGACCTGGACCTGGGAAAACAGATTTAAAAATTTGCAGCCATTTTGGGGCCTACTACTAAAACTTTTTACATAAAAACCTGGGTGGTTCAACATCACCGATAACAATTTACAAGGTGGTGCCCATGAACAGTTACATTCTCCAACAAGAGCACATTACAATAAATGTCAGAATTTTAACATGCTCTGAATCGATATACCCATGCAATGTGTCAACACACTGGAGAATTTAAAAGTAAATTGTTACTACTGTGCCCTCATTCTGAGCTGCTGGCAGAGAAGCCAACAAAGTAGGACAGTAATCCTGGTCTGGTCCTTGCTAGTAGTAACTGGGCAGGGATCAGAAGACATCCATGTCGGGTCTCCATCACGTTGCACACTGGGGCCTGAGTTCTTGAAACAGTGTGTCAGGAGACTCATCTTCAAATGGAAACAATCAGAAGAAAATGACATCTTCTTTGCTGGTATCATCTTGCACATTCAACAGACTGGGCTGAGAGGGCACCAGGGGCTGAACCTGAACGTTGTTGGGCTTGAAGAGGTTCGCTGAGGCAGATGAAAGTGCTTCTGGCTGAGCATCTGTAGGGCCGTACAATTCTAGAGGGAAAAAAACGGAAGAAGACGTATTCATGACACTGCAGAGAGAGCCTGAGGCCTTTCCACGGACAGGCAAGTTGGCCAAGACATACCTGGCTGGAATGCAGTGGTCTGGCTGCTTGGGAGGGATGGACTTGCTGACCGCCTGCCTCTCAGGACACCCTCCTCTCGTCCAACAAGCCTGTGGGGAAGCAGCTGCTTCTGATCAACAGATGCTGAAGGAAATATTTTATAAATTAGTATTTGAGGCGAGCAGCACTCCACCAATGTCATTACTTCGTGCTGGGGCCCTCTGTACTGTCACCTTTACACACCCAAGGAAGATGTAAATCCACAAAGAAATGGTCCTACTTAAATTTTCTCTTCAGCTTTCTAAAACCATGAATACTTTTCTCTCTCCTCGTCCTTGAGACTTCTAGTTCAGTTACCCCTGAAAACCTCAGATTTAAACCCCAGTATTACCAAGCACAGCAGAGAGAAAAAAACCATCTTTGTCTGTAGCATTCAAATAGCAAATGGCCATTTGTGCTACTTCTAACACAGAAAGCTGTGATGAACTTTTGTCTCTGCTCTCCATCTGTCTCACAGCTGCTCAGCAGCACAGCACACTGACTCTGGGGTTACAGCCTCTCAGCTTCTTAATTTCAACAATAAAAGCAATTCATGAAACGGCTATTCTGGATCTAAAGAACTTCTCTCTTTCAGTACACATTCCTCACACGTCACAAACCCCAAATTCAATACACAGCACTTTGCCTCTGGTACAGAAAGTTTTGTTCCATTTTATTCTAGGATCTACACATGGGCATAACAAGCATGCAGCCCTAATGCTCACAAGAGAATAGAGACCAATATATTTGTGGTTTATACCTTTCCTGTAAATTACAGAAAAACACCATTAAGTCCATTTCCAATGCAGAGACCATTATGTAAGAGCTACTAAAAATAAACATGGGGAGATGTGGCATTAGAACTTTATCTACCAGCATTTGGTATGCAGGGTAAGAGGATGTAGGCTTCATTTATGTGCAAAACCATAAGGAAGTTTGGAAAGGCACTAAACTTTAAGCACGACAGAGACAGATATTTCTGCAATGTGCCAAAGCCATTCCCCCTCCCCTCTCTGTCAGGTTTGGCCCTGAGTCCTCTGTAGCAGTGCAGGCCCAAGTGATGGACAAGTCTGCCAAGTCTGAATCCTGCACAATGCTAAAAAGATAATTTTGTAACTTAAAATTATAGGCCACTCCCCTAAACTGGCAAGGAGGCTACTTTAAGTGGTAGAAATGAAGTGGTTTTTAGTGTGTCTATCATTGGCAAAGATCACCACTCCAGTACCCAGCAGTTAGCAGCAGAAATTACACCAGGACAGGGTGACTGCACTTTTACTTGCTTCTATTTGTGACAAAATGAGCCCCTTTCAGCTCTACAACACACACAGCATCTCAATTTTGGCCCAGAGATCTGTATTTAATGACTGACTGGTGCTAAGAAAAGCACTGAATTCGATGTCAGTACAACTCTGGACAGACAGTAGGAAAAGGCTAAGCCAGCCTCAAAACATTTCACTCATGCACAACAGCTTTTTTTTGGTTTTGCTACTTTCCTTCAGCACTACAGTTAAGACAAGAAGATTTTACATCCAGGTTTACAGCCTCTCACCATCATTCTGTCATGCTGGAATACATAACTCCATTTTCAACATTATCCCTGTGGGCTGCATTTCCAATTTACATAGGATGGGCATGTAACTCCTAACAGGATTTTAAGAGGTTAAAGGATTTTAACTGCAGCAAGCACACTAATAACTTGTAACATATTAATTTCTGGGTTTCATACAGACATTTAACTGCAGTGTTGTGTCTCCCTGTGATGCTGGTTGAGATGAGAAATGCATTTAGATGGATTTAATTACACTCATACCTGAACTGTCTGTCCTATGAGATGCTTTGTTCTTCCCACCTTTCTCCTTGCTTCCTTTCGTAAAGGTGGCCAGCTTGGTGGGAATCTGCTGCTGGACTGCAGCTGGTTTCTGTATCTGGTTGGTTGCACTCAGGAGATGAATTGGCACTTCGTTCTTCAGGGAGGGCCGGTTCTCCAGGGTGGTGCTGTCCCTGCGGACCAAGTCCGGCCGCTCCAGGTAATCCAGCCCGGCCACTGAGCTCACTCTCACTGAGGATTTCGAGCCAGGTGGAGATGGTTCCACCCCTTCTCCGTTGAAGCTGATGGAATGACTCATCATCTGGCTCTACATGAGGAAAAAAGGCATTTTGAGCCAAATGGGGATTTTCACCCCCTCCAGCACAATGAAGTGAGACCACCTCCAGCCCTGAGAGCATGAAGCATTTCCTAGTGAAAAGCAGAACAGCTCAGATAAAGCCTAAAGCGTGATGGGGGACAGAAATAAGAGCAAGGGTGTAAGTCTTTGGGCACTGAAAAGAACCTCAGCAGCTCCAAACTGCTTAATATTGCACCTAGGAATGCAAGAGCAGACTGCACTGGGTGATGATAGGGCAGAGAGAAAGCAGGACTTTCAGAGAGTATCGATCAGCCAATTTAATTAGACCTCAAAATTTCCATTTTCAAACACAAGAAATGTTTTTAGAAATCAACTGTACAAAATGCTATTGATACAGCATAGCTTCTGCAATCACTTGCCTGCAATAGGACAGTTCCTGAATTTAAAAAATCCTCAGTCAGCCACACTCGAAAATTACTTGTTCTCCATTTCTATCTTTTAAAAAAATATTCTCATTACCAGACATCTGGGTGGAATTTCCCAGACACTGGGAAATTGCCAAGCTCTGATCTCTCTGACAGCAGCCATCACCAGCTACTTCAGATGATGGTTCAAGGAGCCCAGTGAAAGGCAAAAATGGGTGAGTGCTGCAACAAATGCAACCTTCATCCAGAAGCAAGAGGATTAGTGGGAATAAAAGTCTGAGCAAACAAATCCCTCACCTGGCCCATTTCTGGGGAGAAGGTGCCTGAGACCGTGTTCTGCTTCTTCAGCTTCTTGAGCTGATCCAGGCGCTCCCTCTCCTTCTCGACTGCTCTCTGGGCTTCCCGCAGCCTCTCCAGGTCGTGCTGATAGGCCTCCCTCTGCCTCTCCAGCTCTTCCCTGTCCTGGCTCAGCCTCTCCCGCAGCTGCCGGATCTCCTCCGCGCGCTCCTGCAGCCGCGCTTCCGTGATTTCGAATTCCCGCTGCTGCCGGCTCCTCTCCCGCTCCAGGCGCTGCTGCTCCAGCTTCAGCTGGCTCTGAAGCTTCTGGACGTTCATCAGTTCCTCCCTCTGCTTTTCAAAGTTGCGCTGTTTCTCCTGCTCCAGCAGCAGATTCCCGCGGGTGGATTGCAGCCGGTACTGCTTCTCGCGGTCTGCCATGGTGGCTCGCTGCACCTCGATGTAGCTGTCCTGCTGAGATATCACGGCCTGGGCGGGGGAAAGAAGTCCAGCATAAGGCACCCAGGCCCAAAAAACATGGACAGCTAAGCATGAGACAACAGCATCTCCCAGGTTAGATCACAGAGTCTTTTGCCTTCCAGAGCTGATCTAAATTCCAGCTTGTACTGTCCATGGTGACTGACATGACATTGGAGGTGGCCAAGGAAATTATGCTTATGTGTGTCAAATTGGACATTTCTTGCACCTAGAATTGTTACCCCGAATCAAAACAGCCAAAATATTGCTGATTACAAGGTTAGAGCACAAACAAGTAATGTATACACACGTGTGTGTCAACAATTTAAAGGGAAAACGAGCAGAGAGCAGATGGAGCTCAAAGCAGCAAAGGAATTAAGGGAACAGGAAAAAGGAAACAATTACTTAAGACAACAGCTCTAACACTTCCTTCAAAACACCAGGCAGAGTTTCCTTGAGTTTCAGGTCTAAATTCTGCACTTCACTCTAGCTTTAGGGGATGTTTTCAAGGTAGCTCTTCTCCACACCTGCATAAATTTTATTACATTTCATGCCTAACAAATCTCTTGGATAGTAAATAGTGGTTTACCTGAAGACTGAAGAGCAGCTGTAATAGCGTTTGTATCCTCTGGACAAGCTGAAGAGGAGGAAAAAAACATTAGGCACTTGAGCAGAGCTCTGTTTTGAGGCATTAGACTTTTTTATTTTTAAGCAGTGAAAATAATCCATGGTAGCTGTACAACAACACACACAATGGAAGCATGGCCACCAAGTGCTCTAGCATAGCAAAAGCCAATATGCAGGCACAAGGAATTTCAGTGTATTATCCTTGTGCAGCTGTGAATCAGTGCCCAGCAAATCTCCCTGGGATTCCACAGAGAAGTCCTTGTCATCTTCTCTTCACCTGAGCTATTTAACGATCTCTTCCTTCCATGCTCCAGCACTGAATCATTACACAGGTACAGCCCTCACAGGGACTCAGAGGCAAGTCTGGCCAGTGAGCTGTTCATGTGCTGGGTTCCACAGACATTACAAATACTGAGTTTTGGGTGGTTTGGTTTGCTATTATTATACTATGGCTATTTGCCATCAGATTTCTTAACAGCAGAAACAACATACCTGAGACTCTATGGTGGGCTGAAAACCACTGCTGTCATCCTGCCTCGTTCCATCACTCTGTAAGGGAGACAAAACCAACATCTCTGCTAGAGACACTTGTTGGGCACTGGCAGTGCTGCCAGAACAAGCTGGAAGGGTTCATGCCACGAGGGAACAGGTACTGCTGGAGCAGGGATTGCTCCCAGGCACTGAAGGACACACATCAAACTACTGAACTGAGAGGCCAGGCTGAAACAGAAGCGTAGTGATTAAAGCTGGTGTTAATGGTACAGCACCAAATGAGCAAATGGAAAACTGAATTATCTTGCCTGTCAAGTGCTGAGCTACTGACTCACCCCACAGAGTAGTTTTAATAGGGTCGAGTAATTTGACAGACAAAACTGTTCCAGCCCAGCCCTGCCAGCTATTACAGCTTTTAACTTTGTGAGGTGTGTTCTGCACCACTATTGCAACGAGGAACACAAAGAAATGCATTTAAATCCCTCAAACTCAACATACGGTTTGAGATCCTTCTTCTGCATCAGAAGAGAGGTCATGGAGTTGCACATCTGAACTCAGTGCAGGGCCCCTCCAGTCCCACTGCCTCTGGTCACCACCACTGTTCTTCCTCCCACCTGAAAGAAGAGAGGAGTATGAGGAGCTCACACCAGCACAGGGCCTGGGATAACTCAGTGAGTCATGGAGCACGCAGAAACACACGGTGACTTTGAACCAAAATGCTACTGCATGGCTTCTCCATGCTGATCCCAAGTGGAAGATCAGACAACAGTGGTGTGTAGGACTGCTCAAAAAAGTTTAAAAACTTGAGAAGACTGGGTTAAGATAAATAGGGAGGGTAAGTTCAAATTACATGACACTATTTTAAGTGAAGCAACCACAATGTCTGCATGAAAATAATCAGCTCCCAGAATTGCAAGCTCATGACACGGAATACTGGTTAGCAGAAATATTCTGGTCACAGCAGCACCACTGTGAGTGTGGAAGGAGGTAAGGGGAGATGGACCCCATGTGGTCAAAAGTACATGACAGATGTATGGAGCCTTTCAGAGACAACAGAAAGTATTCTGGAGATTAACAACCAGTGAAATAAAGGCCATGCGCTCTTTTAATAAATGCATGAAGCAAAAATGGAGATAAATAGTATCTGGTCTTTCCTCTTATTTCATTAATTAACTGATAAATCGTCTGTGCCAAAAGCACAATTTATATTATCTAAGGATTCAGCAAGCCTTTGGTGACTGTGCAGATACAAAGTGGATAAAAGGGTTCATGAGTCAATAATAAAAGCAGACAGTCAAATTCAAATTTTCTAGGTTTTCAGGTCAAGCTTATTTTTTTCAACAGAATTAAAATTCTGTGTGGAACTGTGGTAATTCTAAAGAACGGGTTAAAGTAATGCCCTTAGCATAACACTGAGAGCCCTACTCTGCTCTCTAGTGTTGGTATCAGGAGAAAAAGATCCAACATGCTACTACCACATGCTGGAGATTTGCTCTGATCCTCCTTTTAGAGCCTGGTGAAGCTTCCTTATATGAGAGCCTCAATTCCTTGTTCTTATTCTCTGTACAGTAAACACAGTAAAGAGCTCATAAAAATGCTGAATGGACACTTTCTTACTTCTACTTGAAACTGAGGGACTGCTGTCATATCCTCCAAAGGTCTCTGCTCTCCGGGGGAGTCCTGACCCAGAGCCATCCTCAGGCTGGCAGGATCCACTGCCAAAGTGAGTGAAGATAAAGTTCTGGAGATTTTCAGCTAGGGAAGAGGAGAACATGTCAGGTAAACAGCCACGTCTATGCAGCAATACAAGTTATCATGCTAACAAGTTTAAAAAAACATTTCAACCACCAAGTCCGCTAAAAGATGAGGCAGACTGAGAAATGTCCTGCAGTACAGATGAACTTTCCTTTGTGACTAGCTCTGCATGACAGGCTCTTCACATAAAGATAAGCTCTTCCTTAATTGCAAGTTAGATTATCAAGGCTTGAGTGTTTGTTTTTTCTTTTTTTTAATAGAAATTATGTTTGTGCTTGTTTTCTTTCCAAACATACTATCTTTAGATAAGCTATTTTTAATTATTAACTCTCCTATAATATTATATTTCAGGACGGTGTATTATTAGAGCACTCAGTTGCCCTTTCTGAACAGACTCATCCTAAGATTCCACTGGTTGATCCTTACAAATAAAACAACCCAAGCTGTGCAGGTCTTCTGCCTAAACCCACAAATGCACTTCACCTTTCCTGCAGATCGGTTCTGAGAACGAGGAAGTCTGAACCGTGTTACATAAAAGCATTATGTTATTACAGGATGATTTTCAGGGCCTGTATTTAGACCCTAGGTGCTTATCCCCACCCCAGCACCTGAGTGAATGCCCACACATTCCCACATTCCATTCACCTTCTGTCACTGCAGACTTCAAAATCGCCTCTCCTTGCAGATTTTCTGAGATATCCCCCCGGAGAAGCAGCCTGGCTCGGGATCCTTGGGAATGGTCTTCAAAGCCATTCACCTCAGACATTTCCAGATAAATCTGTTGCTTCTCAGCCAGACTTTGCAGAATCAGGTCATCTTTCATGTTCAAACGCTCTGAAGAAGAAACAAACTCAGTCCTGCCAGCCTCGTCACTGTCACAGAACCGTGTCCAATTTTGAAGATTATCATTCATTTTATGGTCAGAGCATCAAATGCAGAGATATAATTAACAGTTAAGGAGAAAACCTACAGAGCAGACAAAGCTTACTAGACTTCTTTAGCAACTATTTCTCCAGACTCTTACACCACCTTGAAAGACTTATGAAGGAGAAAGTTGATCATACTGTGTGATAAAGAATTAGACAGTCATAAATCATAAATAATGCTGAGAAATAGCTTGTGGAATATATAACTAAGTCATTACCTTGAAATTCTTTTAACTTCGCAGCTCTTGCTTCAGCCAGTCTCCTTTCTGCTTCAGGTTCATTAAATGTTTCTTCTTCTTCATCAGGACAGCTGTCCAAACGGAAAGACATATCTATGTTTGATTTGCATGTTAGATAATTTAAAACCATCTCAGGATTCAGCCTGAAGCTTTTGCCTCGGATGTGGTTTATCCTGGGTGGAAATATTCCTCCCTTACCCAAAGCCTTGTTGCATTTGACATCAGTAAGCCTTTTTTTTTTTTAAATAAAAGCAGAATAAAGTCTGACTAGTTTTTATTTCAGCTTTATCAGTGGCATCTTCCCAATGAACACAAACAGAATTGTACACTGAAATCTTACGAAGAAAGTTGAGGGAGAGTCAAATGGATTTTCAAGACAAATTTACACCTGTGAGTCCTGTGAAGACAAGTGAGCAAGAAATCAGGCCCTTCTGCTTTCCCTCCTCCCTTACCTCTCCACAGCCCTGCGGATGTGAGCCATCCAGGAATTCCTCTCCTCTTTGGAGCTGGTGTGAATTTCATACATTTCTGGTCCTTTTAAGGAAGCGCTAATTAAGAACATTGCCTTTTCCTCATTAGCCACCTCTCTCACAATCAGTTTTTGCAATGAGATAACTGGTGGTTTAGAGTCCTGTAAAATAAAATATCATTTATTGCAGTACATTACATACGTTCTTTAAAAATTGTGTTTCCTAGCTCTCCCCTCTTCCTACTTATCCAGAGCCACCAGGAGCCATAATATCACGATATAACTCTGACCTTTTCCCATGACACTTCTGGTGTTGTCATTTTTTTACTACCCATGAAAACATGGAATGAGGAATGCACATGTCAAAAACAAGAGGTCTTGATACCTGACTGAATATTAAAGCTGTGTCAATTTAAACACCTGAGGATTCCCACTGGGTCCCAGAAGTCAAGAACAGGCTCAAAAAATTTTGCTCAAAAGGAAGCAAAACCAAAATTGGAAACAGAAAACAAAAACCTTAATGACACATGAAGTGAAAGAAGAGAACAAGAGGAAATGTTAGAGGTTCTACAAAAGA
This sequence comes from Ptilonorhynchus violaceus, assembly GCA_013397565.1. Lineage (NCBI taxonomy): Eukaryota > Metazoa > Chordata > Aves > Passeriformes > Ptilonorhynchidae > Ptilonorhynchus > Ptilonorhynchus violaceus. The sequence goes on along the minus strand of VZRJ01004784.1, from coordinate 409,122 downwards.
AATAAAACCATAACACAGAGGTGTTACAGCCTGTCAGGCCCTGATAAAAATGACACCAGGTGACAGGTAGTGCATTGTATAATGAGGATTAACTAGATTAGCTGTCAGCCTTTGCAGTGAAAACACATTTACAGGAGGGGTATTAGTTACTAAAACCTATCCAGGCTTCCCTACAGCATAGGTCCAACATATGTAGCCTAGAAAGTTCCTTCCCAGGATAAAGCAGCTCTTTGTAACTGCTGAACCTTCACAGAATAATCTAGAGCAATAAGAGAACTGAACTGTGAAGCAAACACCAGGAACACCAGCTTTTGCCAAACTTCTCTGAGCAGCTGTACTGCAATTCCAGTCATGAACAGAGGTCACTGGAAAAACAGAATCACTGAACAGATCCATTTGCTCCTCTCACTTGATTTATTTATGGAGAAGTGATATTAAATTTCAAATGAACTGCATACATACAAAGATGCAAAAAATCGGTCAGACTCTAAGCGTAGAGCACGCTTCCAGAGGGAAAAAAAAATCCACCACATAGCACCCCGTTCTGTGCATTAGGAGAAGGGTAATTTGAAAAGCAGTTGTTTTTACAGCCCTGAGGTCACCAAAATAGCTTTTGCCATTAGAATTCGGCTCTAATGTGAATGTCTTGAAAAAAATACATCCAAGGAAAGAATTACATAAAAGAGTTTCTCTGTTACAGGTTCTACTACAGCCATAACAGAACTAGATCAGGACAAAATGTACAAATTAACTACTCTGAGGACACCTGTGGAAATGCCCTAGAAAAGCAAGTGAATCCACTGAATGTTCCAGAGTGCTGCAGCAGCAACATCTGCATTTAGTGCTTATTCCATGTATTTCAGGAAAGTTCTCTGCCCTCAGTAAATCTCAGGGCACTGTGACCACAGTTACCATGTCCCTAACTGAGATGGCAGATCCTTTCCCTGCACGTTAAACAGAAGCAGGATTTATTTGCAAGTGTTTTTCAAAGCACAGCTCTAACATGTGCAACATCTACGACTTGTACAAAATCTCAGCCTGATAATGTTCAGTGAAAGGGAAAGCCACAGCACAAGAAAAGAAACAGTGAAAACCATGGGAGATGTGGCAGCTACAACTGGCCAATGCAAGGGAACACTGGTTGGCACTGGGAGAGTGGGGGAGGGATTCAACAAGTACCAGAACTGCTTCAGAAAAAGTGATTCTATAATAACTGGCCGGTTTATTCACTAAATTTTCTTTCTGAACCTCCTATAACAAGTATCTAACATCTCTAGTTGTGCTTTTTCTGTAGCTACTGTCACTTTCATAAATCCTCTAAGTGCCTGTATTAAATAAAGAGAACAATACCCACCACTGATGCAAATGTGTATTTTTGGTCCTTTTCTTGTAAGAGCAACAGTACATCAGTGAGCAGGACTGCCAGAATATCTACAGTGACGAGAGACAAAAAAAAAAAAAAAGGAAAAAAAGTCACATTTTAAAGCAGAAAGACTAGTCCAGACCCAAAAATCACTTAATTTATACTTCCTGTGGGTCAGGGAACAGCATATCAACATTTGCAATACTGGGTCTGCTACTGCCTTCCACTTGGGCTGTCCCCAGCCAGACTGCACCCTGCAGAACCAGCTGACTTAAACAGAGCTGATTTAAAGCTTGAAAACACCTACACAGACATCCTACACATGGACTCCAGCGGGAACATGTCTCCCTCAACAGCAGATTCTTCTGGAACTGCAGCCCTTCACTGTACCACCTACTCTCAGCTGCACTTCTTGTAAAGAAGCCAGTGAAGCTTCTCGTTGAACACTTGAGCAAGGAAGCTGTTCAAATATTCCCTGATGGCCATTGTTTTGATTTTCTGGCAAATGCAGAATTAAGTGTCATGGGGCTGACACGACACGGGTTTTGCAAAGTGTGAAGCAGAGCTCGCACAAGATAATGCCTTTCCACAGGAGACTAAGTCAGAATGACTCAAAGCTTTGTCATCCACCTGAAGACCTCCCTCTTGAATTGGGAAGCAGATCAGCCAGATAATAAGCAAGCAGCATAAGGAACTTATCATGCACCATTACAGAGATGCTTATTGGGCGAGCCAAGAATAGAACAAGTGCTATTTCCTCCAATATCCTATTAAACAAGCAGGTTATTGTCATCTTATTTTATACCCAATCGATCGGTAATAAACAGTTACTAAAAAAGAAAAAAACCAACATAAATCTCGTTTCCCAGTTGTATTTTTCCCCTTGCTGGTGCTTTACCTTTGAGTCTCCCTGATGCAGCTTTCCAGTTCAGCATCCCATCCAGGAGAAGCCGCCTCTGTCCCATGTCATCCTTCCGGAACAAAAGCCCATTCTTGCATTTCCCAGATGATTTCAGCTCCATTTTGTGCATAATCTCCTTAAGTCGCTGCCCCTTCTCGCGCTCATTTACCATGGCATCTACATGAGTGATTGTGTCCTTAATTAAACTAAGGGCCTGGGTCAGCTCTTCGTAATCTCTAGTTCCAGCTAAGGGAAAAAAGAAGCAGTCAAGTCACATTTTCAACTCTGGAATACAAGATATGAGCCATCCAAACGTACTTTAGCATGAAGGTTCCATACTGAACATCTAACAGTATTTCCTAAGAGCTTATGTTTAAAAATAAAATATAATGACCTGAAGCTCTGGAAATCTATTGAACCAACAGGTTTAAATGCTATGGGTTTGTGGTTGCAGACTTTAAACACTGCTCTTCTCCTCTGAGGAAAGGCTGAGAGAACTGGGATTGTTCAGCCTGGAGAAGATAAGACTTCCAGGTGACCTAATTGTGGCCTTCCAGTGCCTGAAGGGAGCCTACAGGAAAGATGGAGACTATTTACAAGGGCCTGGAGTGACAGGACAAGGGGGAATGGCCTTAAGCTGAAGGAGGGCAGGGTTAGAGTGGATATTAGGAAGAAATTTTTGGCTGTGAGGGCGGTGAGGTTCAGGCACAGGCTGCCCAGAGAAGCTGTGGCTGCCCCATCCCTGAAGTGTCCAAGGCCAGGTTGGACGGGGCTTGGAGCAACCTGGGATAGTGGAAGGTGTCCCTGACTATGGCAGGGATGGAATGGGATGAGCTTTAAGGTCCCTTCCAACCCACACCATGCCATGATTCTGTGATTCTTTTGACTCTCTGAGGTGAGACTGATGTGCCATCATCAGCCAATGGAGTGAGAAAGCAGCTAACAGCCTGTCTGAGGAAAGAACATGCAAAACATGGCAGAAAAAGGACCAACAGACAACTGCGAGGCTCCTAGGAACCATCCCACCTTCTGTGTTCTGAATGATCCGTTCCACCAGGACCGGGTACTTGGTGATGCGCTGGGTGACCAGGAGGATGCACTCCTGAACACCCAATCTCCTCACGATGGAAGAGTTCCCAATTTTCTAGAAAACAAGACAAACTCATCACACCCACTGTGCATGGTGCTCTTCCAACCTCCTCTCCATTCACATGTTTTGTGTCTCAAAACACTTCCGTACATTAGACTCAGCACCATGAAATTAGCTGCACTCTTCTACTACAGCAGAACTCCTGACAACATTCAAAAAATTGCTTTTATTACTGGAAAATATCTTAGGTATTGTTTTCAGCTAAATGTGGAGTCAAGCAGGGAAACTTCCAAATCTGAACTGTTTGACTGCCTGTTCCTAACTGACTGCCCTTTATAACAGGGTCAGATCTTAAACACATAGAAAAGTACTGTGTTTTTATAACCAGACCCAACCACCTAACACTCAAATTAGGTCAATAACGAAGAAATTACACGTTTGTTTTACCACTGTATGTTCCCCAGTAGTCTGACCTACAGAGACACATTCCTGTTTAGAAAGGGAGGACTGTAAAGCATCAGTTAATCTGGCTGCAGGCACAGCACACACCTGGCAGAACACAGTACCAAGATCTCTCTTCACAAGGACTGAGGACACAAATTTTAAAACTCTGGTCACTTATTTAGCTCCTTGGAAGTGAAGGGCTCTCACTTTAAAGACGCCTGGCTAAGAGCTATAAGTATAGAGCTATGCTGGAAAGTTCACACAGTATCACTTACTGGTGACTGGAAAATGAGAATATTTAGGCCTCTGCAAAGCCATCTGAGATTCAGGTTACAGCTTCCACTTGGGCTGTGTCTCTTCAGCCTTCCTATTACCTGCACATTGGAGTGTGCAGCAGATAAGCAAACCACCCTGGAGCCAGTCTTCTGGGTTTGGAAAGACGACGGTGTGAGCAAAACCTCACTAGGAGTCCCTGCTTTTTCTACAGTAGCTCATCAACAGCATTTATCATTGATTTCATTTATTAACAACCCAATTTACCCTGATGACCACACAGCAGGGCAGAGCCCTGAACAGAACAAATACTCCATTCCCAGTCCTAGGTGCTCTCAAGAGCCTGCCTCTAATGTAACACTTGCTAATTGTGGCTTTGTGTCCAAATAGCTCAGAAGATCTAAAATACAAGCTTACAACCTATTAAATAATAAGAATATGCCTCTAACCCTGCACATTCACATTTGAGAGATCTTCAAAACCAAGCCCAAAGCAGTGAAATATATTTTGCATAGTCAGAATAGGAGACTTCTGGTTACTGTTTACCTTTATTAAGTTTTGGAACTTCTTATTGCTTTGGAGCAGGTCTTTATAATGGCTAACAGCTTCATTGTGTCCGCAACAGAACACAACGTATTTTTCTTTCATTCTCTCCCCATTTTCACCTGAAAACTAATTGGAAATATAAGAATGAGAGACATGAATCATTCAGAGTAAACCTACCTCCACCATAAACCCCAAGTTTAACATGGTTTTATGGTGACTGAATTCTGAGACATTTCTCCTATATTTCAATTTCTTCTGTACCAGAAATGAGAGATTTATGCAGCGTGACATGTGAGTGCTTGGAATACCATGAGATAACCAAATATGAAATGGTGCTTGTCATTATGAGAATTTTTTGAAAGGAATTCTGGATGTCTGCACTTAAAAAGTCTGAGGACTGTAAAAGCTGAAGAGCAAAAAAAATAGTCATGATATATGACAAAAATTGTTCCATCCACTCCAAGCCAGAATGGTGCTAAAGCTGCCTGTATTTTTAAAAGGTCAGAATGAAGAAGTTTGGCATTATCTGAAGGAGAGCCATGTTTGGGATGGACACCAGGAGTATGTTACTTTACTTTTGCAACAGATGAGAAATAGAACCAAACAACTCACAGTCACATATCCCACAACATGTATGTGCACACGCCCAAAGAACATTTAATGAACATTTCATGTTATTTGTGACTAGATATATTCCTGGGAGTCATGCTCCTACATTAACTGGGAAAATAACCATAAACCCAGGATGAAATCAGTCTTTACATAACATAACTTTACCCCTACAGGTAGCTTTTTAGAAGCTTTATAGTGTCAACATCATTGGTAAGATTTAATTCACACCTGTTTCACCAAGAGGTCTCCAATGTTCTGGATTATATAATTTCGGTCACTGCCTTCTTCCAAGGACTCCTTTCGTCTCTCCTTCAACTGGAGCAGGAATTGCCCATGCATCTCCAGCAGCTCATCCACACAGGGAAAGAGCTTGTTGATGACTGCATTTGGGAACTGCAGTTCCTCTCTCATGGCTTTGGAGTACACCTTCAGCATTATTTTCAGTGTCCTAACGTGGTGCATTTCAGTCTGCATTAGTTCTGGGCAAGGGGAAATACAAAAATAAAATCAAAGGTCATTTATATGCTGTGCAGTGACCAGTGAGATGTAAGAGCAGGCTCTGAAAGCCACCATCTTCTTCTTCTTCACCACCACAGCCTTTGCGCCACTCATGTGAGGCTCTTAAATTTGCCTTGCTAATGTCCCAACCCAGCAGTGACTGATCCTACTTATTTAAGGACATCTCCCAGTGGCAGTTGAGCTGTTCCCTGATTGTACAGCTGGGCTTTGCTGCTTACAGAGCCCTACTGAAACCCATGGGATGCTCAAAGGCATTCACAAAAGGAATTAAACACACTAAGGCAGGTAACAGAATCAAAAATCTTCACTCAGTTTTAGTTTTCAAGCACAAGTCAAAATGGGAACCAATAAAAATGATTTCTGCTTTTACAACAGTGGCACTATGAAATAGGAAAAGTTTTAAGAATAACAAATACTCTTACCATAAATGACATCTTGCCTTTTAATAACGTCTTTCTTTTGCCTTTTTGCATAAGACTGTTCCACTGCAACACTCCAAGACTCTGCCTCAAACTCATGAGCATCTGTTTCTATTTCACTCCGGAGGGACACAGAGTATGCATCTAGACCAAAAGCACATTCAATTCCAATTATTATTAAATTGTTTCTCACCATATCCCTCATTACCATCAGTAGCAACAGCAAGAGTAAAAACATCTCAGTGCTGCTTTAAAAGCCGTGGGAGATGTTGCATAACAATCCTGAAAAGCACAGAAATTCCATACCTTCCAGAAAAATGGAGTCTGCTGTTGAAGGTGCAAGCGAGACAACGTCCTCTGAAGTCTGCTTAAATTTTATAAAGCCTGAATCCCCTTCATCCATGTCTCCTGAAATTAGTCTAAATGGCCAAAGAAATTAGACCAGAGCAACAAAAATTAAAAAAAAAATCCAGCTTCTTTAACAAGCATCTTTCCTAAACTATAGTGCAATTATCTTACAATAAATAAAGATATCGTTGCACTCTTTAAACAGTTAAATCAATTTAGCAACTCCAACACTGAAATACTGCAGTTTAATTAGAGCAGCATGAGCAAAGCTTGTAACTTGTGGGTATGACAGTTTACAAGGACATCACCTGGTGACAAGCCACAGCCAGTTCAGAGTACAAAGGGCACTTTCACTGGGAAGGGAGCATAACTGAGGCACAACAAAAGTAAATAGCTACTTAAAACAGCAGATAGCTTTGAGTTTGCTACTATTTTAATGAAGGTATTCTGCAATTTAAAACACTGCTGTCTCCTACACCACTCAGCACCAGCACAACCTAGAATAGCCGAACTCAGATGAGATTACTGAATTTCACAGCAGTTCTCAAGACAAATATATCCATGAAAACCATAATCTAGAGAGATTCTCAAATACTGCACTATTTTATATTATATCTTTTGTGACACAGGACAGAGGGACTAAAGACAAGGTGATTTTAAAAGAAGAGGAAAAAAAAGCAGAGTGTTCAAGGAAGTAACTTTCAACATGAAAAGCTCAATAAAACTCTTTTGAGCTTGAAAACACGAGTTCTTGTTTTTCTTGTCACACTGGGGAGGGGGGCAGCTGAAGCCAGTGAATTACAAGAGAAGCATTTTACTCACCCAAATTTATTAACAGCTCCAGCAGTGTTCAGTGAAGGCTGAGAATTCCCTCTTTGGGCGATAGTCATCCCGAGGTTCCGGGACAGAGCTGGGGTGCCATCCGGTCCCAGGAGAAGACCTCGGGGCTGCTCCTTCAGGGAAGTGGCTAAAGAGGCAAAAATGGAATTGGTACTCAGAAAATGAGGCGTACACTGCAGCTCGCCTGCTCTCAACCCTCGCTCGGAATGCGGACGGAGAACCGACAGGATCTTGGATGTCAAGAGCTCGTTTTCCAAAAAAACATTCTCATTCCATTTTCTTGAAAAGGAACCACAAAAAGACAGCTCGGGATGAGCTGGAATCGCATTGCTTCTGCCGCTGCTTTTTGAATTTGTATTCCCCATGCTCACCACTGGCTGCCCTCAGACCTGGCACAGTAAAGTGGCCCCAGAGATGCTCTGTTTTTATACTACCTGTGATCCTTCTAGAAATGTAAAGCTGCCACTTAACTTACTGTATTGGCTAAATCAGCAGGTCTGAAGTGCAGGAAATTGGTCCCTACTGTGCCCATTTAGTGTGGAAATTGCAAAGTATCTTCTCCTTTAGTAAAACACCAGAACCTACACACAATTATTCACACCCCACCGTATAAGGGCACAGAACATTTCATGGCAAACAAGAAAAAGCAGAGATCACAGAAAAAAACACAAGTTCTTTGCAATGCTTATTGCTCACAGCGATTTATATCTGCATGCACACACACTGCACATAATAGATACCAGAGCTAAATTTAATTTTAATACTGCAGCTTTTTAATGCTTTTTAAATCTAGACAAGACTGTGAACTGGAAAGATATTTGAAACTTTAATCACTATTACACAATACGTGGAAGCCTGTAATAGACTTATAAAAAATGGATACAATTATTTAGTACTAATGTCTGTAATAAATGATAAGGAACAGGAGACAAAATACACCCTTTTAAAAGAGGAACTCCAGGGAAGTCAAAGATGAAGACTCAGCCAGACAATCTTTAGAACTGATCCCTGACAAGGTCTGCAGCTGCCCTTTTTCAAAGAGCTTTTAAGGACATGGGAGTGGGAGAGATGTCATGGTTCCCTGAACCCAGGACTCTGTCGCTGCAGGGACAGACCCAGCTGCTCCAGGACCAGGGGGCTGCTCCTGCAGCAGTTCAAGGGAGTCTCCAGTTCCCAGCCAAGGCTTATGCATCACTTTTCTAGTAAAAACACTCGTGCCCACCCATCCCTAAAAGTTCCCCTTTTTTAGCCTGTACTCCTCAGTGTACCTTCACCAATAATTATCTCTCCCACTTCTGCCTTGCTCAGTGAAGCACAGTTAAATCAAGGTATTTGTGGCTCTTGTCATGAAACAGGTTTTTCCACATTTTTTCATATCCCATGCTCTACGCCCGCCTGTCTCTCATTTCATCTTCATTGACAGAAGAATTGTTTTAGGGCTGCAGGGGAGGTTTCATCAATGACATTTAATAGAAATTATATCACCACATCTTTTCCTGCTGGAAATATCTTTCCCAAAACCTGTTTGGGTTTGAAATCTCCTGGCTACCCACACAGTACGTTGTCAGTCTACAACTGGGTAAACTGAGTCCTTTCCATCACCTCCAAGTGATGAGCTCCAAGCCCCAAAGGGGACTAATTAGATATTTGCAAAAGTCAGATTTCTCAACAAAGGCTTAATAACCAATGTCCTCCTGTTTCCATTTGGGGAAGTATTGATATAATTGGCCATCGAGTTCTCTTTCTGTGCTCCACAAGCCAGGAACATAAAGTTCTGTTTCACAATGACAGGCCAAACCTAAAAATCTCCAGAGGCAAAACAAGGGGAGAGGGATGGGGACACAAAACACAATCCTTAAAATGAGTTTCTCTTTTACAATGACACATTATCTTTGGGTTTTTTTGCTGGGCACTGCAGTCTGCAGGGTTATGCTGTGGGTAAGGACATACAATGCCCAGGCTATTAGCTGTTCCTTTAATTTCCAGCTTCTGCTTTTGACTAAGGAAAATGAGTACTGGCTGCCTAGCAGAGTCTGCACGGCCCAAAAGCCATTTTCTGAGTTCAATTAGCACTGTCTGCACACTGCTGTGCCCCACATCGATCGCTGCTCCCCTCACACAGACCAGCCTGGGTACCACAGAGCTCCTCCCCGACAGCCCTACAGCCACCTTCTCCCATTTTCATTATCCCTTATTGCTTCCTATTTTAGCCTCTGCACTTTCTCCTAAATGCACAAACCCATTCTTGGTAATGCAAACAGCCACTTCTCTCCTTATAACAATTATCCCCCATGCTGCCTCTTGGGAAGAATCATTTCATGAAGAAGGCACCTTGCAAGGCAAATGGTACCTGAAAACACCTGAAACAGCCAGAGCCATGCTCAGACATCCAAGCCAGCTCTGTTCTGACAGTCACCTGCTCTGTTAATGCAGACCTTGGACCATCTACAAATTAAAATGCCATTTAATACACCTGTGGCTGGGATGGCCTTTTTTCAGGAGCAAAAAGATATTTCAAAGCTTATGCTGCAATCGAGATGTTCTTTCTTCTTGGTTTTTTTTTCCTCCCAGATCCTTTTTCCTCACTTTGTTTCAACAAAGATTTATGTTCAGACCATTAGTGCTAGCTTGTCTTAGAGATTTCTAGCAACCACTAGCTGCAGGCAAGTTTTAAATAGACAATTATGAAAATCTGATGTAAAACAAAGTTCACAGTTCTAGTCTTTTCAGAGGCCAGAGAATAGACAATCAATGAAAAACGAGCCTATTGATCCCTTTTCACCATGATATTTTGAGGTTACACAGCAAGAAGGTATAAAGAAAAATAAAAAGATAAAAAGATAAAAACACACAGGAGATTGCTAGGAGCCTCTAAGCCATTCCCAATAGAAAAAAAAATGAAACCATCTTATTAAAAGAGACCTTCTCTATACTTCAATAACACACTGTGTATAGCCTTTAAAACATATTAAAGAAAAAAAATACAATCGAACAGATAAGCCTTGAGCACAGAAATCATTCTTTAGTACAAACCTGGGGAAATGCACTGGGGCGAACTTTGTGGAGATCCAGAAGGTCTGTGCTGCAAATCTTTCTGCTATAGGAAAAAATACAATATTCTTACACATACAGACCAAACTTTCAGTCCAAAATGAATCAGATTTTTCCTATCCTATAGCACTAACTGTAAGTGAAGATGATGCACACTGAAAATATAAAAGATTTAACACAATAACAGCTTTGATTTTTTTGTGTGCCAGACAAATGACATATAGATATTAACACTTTGTATTAAATTCCACAAAGTATAAATCAGACTGAAATAGAACCAAAAATGAAGCTACAGCTGAATTAAAGCTATGATCATTAATTTATTAGATGAAAGCAAACCCTCTATGTTGACAGTCTTCACCTACACTTTGCTGTTGTTTAGTTCATAGCAATATTGACTCAACTAATCCAGCCAGTTTCAACAAAAATTTAGACTGTCCATTTCAAATTGCAGTTTTGGTAATCTTTGGTAAACTTTATCCTTCTTGCAACACTAGGATATTAAAAACAATTGAGATGCAAGTTATCAAAGATGCAAAGAAATTAAATAAATAATACAGGCTGTAACAAATGGCTTTTGGGGAGCTTCCTTTTGGGGTTCCCATTTCTGATTTAATTCCCCACCCCATTTTGTGCCACCGGTCCCTCTCTGCTTTCTTCAGGGTGGTTTGTCAGGGCTGATTCAACCATGAAATTTTAGGTGATGGTGAAGAGTGGAAATGAAATCATAAGAGCAAGTGATTTTTCGGTTTAAAAGGAAAATGCACAATGCCCCGAGATGTTTAAATGATATATCAAAACCCCCATCAGAACATTTCTGCCCTCAGAAGAGTTACATTCTATATCACCAATGGCTGAACACATTTCCTCTAACCTCTAATTGCTCAGGTCTGAGCTGCTCTGCTCTCTCTTTTCCCCCACACAGTACTCCCTAATCTGCTATCAGTCTCTGAAATCATCAACGCTTGCAGGTTAAAACAAACTAAAACTCCCTCAAGTATTATTAGTTATAAGGAGGAGGAAATGATTTTCAAAACCAATACCAGAACAAAAACCCCAACAGATAGACATCTATGTGAAACAACCTGTGACCTTACATGCAATCACAGGCACCACAGTGACAGAGATAAAAAATAAACAGCTTAGCAAGACAAAGTTCATCACAGTTCACAAATGAAATCACTTATTCTGCATTTTCCAGCTTAGAAAGAATATGCAACTCTTATGACCAAATTCCCCTCCACCTCTCACACTCTTCCATCAGCTTTGAGATGGCACCTATTAAAATACAGTGGCACAAAATTCAAAGGTACCATATAATTCAATTATATTCCCCAAAAAAGCGATAGGTTTGAGCATTCTTAGGGTTAGTCACAGTTCTGGGTAAATAATTTACAGTATAGCAATAAAACGTTTCACTTTATTTTCCTCACATACATAATCATTAATTACTATAATGACAAGCTAATAACTACTCGATGTCTGGAAGATGTAGGGCAAGATTCTGTACTGATGTAAATTAAACCACTCGCATAAATTAAACTTACTATGTCAAGCCTTGTTATAAAAGAAGAACAAATGTTAAAGCCCACCTTGGGTCTGATGCTGCTGCATTCAGTCAGCAAACTCTTGCAGTTCTTATGGACATTCACTGCACAGTCTGAAATGCACACACACACAAAAGAGTCTTAATTATTCTTCTTTCCCATCTAGGGAAAGGAAAGGTGACACATAAAGGATCTTAATTTTGGAAGAGATGCAGAATAAGCTCAGGTGTTTTGGCAAGCATCCTTGTTGTGCATGTTCTGGTCTTGATTTTACACCAAACCCTCGATTTTTTTCGAGTAAGACTCAGAACCACTGAGTGTAATTCACGCGTGCAAGAACCAAGAGCCACTCTGGAATGCATGAGCAGTTTTCTGCTCAACCTCCCCTCAATGGAGCACAGCTTTCCTCAGTTTTGCAAAGCCAATTTCCATGTCTCTCCATTCAAAATTGATAGCAATCAAGAAGGAAGGAATTCTTTGGCTCCACAGGAATCGCTGCCTTTCTGCACGGACTATTGCTAGGAACTGCAGTAACTACAATAAATTAAAGATCAAAACACACTCCAGAATTATCAGAGCATTACCAGCACCACAGCATTACTACTCTTCCAGCTGCACAAATAAACTGTTCCCAGATACAGGAACCAAAGCATCCCTCTCACTCAAAAGTCATAAAACTATTAACAGTATAATAAAATCCAATCTCTTTTTTTTTTCTTCTGATAACTACTGCTTGAGAAAACAGGAGGGTAATTGGTAGTGTAAAATACTTTCTGGAGCCTTTCTGCCCATCTATAAAACAAGATCCTTCATAAAAAGCAAAGCAGGACACCAACAACTCAGTAAAGGACATCAGGATCTGTCTTATCCCAGACACGCCTGTTAAAAGAGAAATAAAACAAAACTGGAAAGATGAACACCATATCTGCTAGAGAAAAGCCAGTTTGTGTTTAAAGCACAGAGAAAATACTATTTAAGGTCTCTTCAGAACAAGCCCCGCCTGGTGCCAGGACTGGGGATCTGCTTTAAGGCTCCTGGCTAACATAGAGGGATGCTCATTTGTGTTTTCCATAATTTCAGCAAAAGTCTGAGAACAGGACCAAAAAACTTATTAATTTATTTGTGTTTAAGGTCAAGTAAAGACATAAAAACAAGACTGAGAGAAAGACTGAGTGCCCAGACCTGCAAGATGCTTACATGTTATACAACTTCCTCAAGTGTGGGAAATACAGCGCAGAGTTCTGCTCCCTGCCACACAAAAAAATTCCACAAAAACTATCACCTCCCACAACTTCTCTCTTATTTGGGATATTCCCACCACTACCACACCCCACGCCACAAACCAAAAGGCACCGCATCTAATTCCAAATGTCTGTGCCTCTGCAAATGCATGAGAAAAATGTGTCAAAATTATTCACTTGTTAAAACTATGCAGAGAATACAAATATATTCATTATTTCAGCAATGATAAGGCCTCCACCTATCACGAGGGAACGAAGAGCTCGTTAAAAGACAGGCCTCAACAACAAACAAGTAGTTGACAATGGAAATCCCTTTTCTCCTGAGACAAAGAAACAAACTGTAGGACAAAAATCACCACACAAAAGGAAATAGAGAAAATTCTCCATGACGTCAAGCTGGGTTGGCTTCAAGTCCTGCTCACAGATGGGTTCCCTTCAGGGCAGAACAGGCAGCCCGATGGATGCCCAATGTTCCCCACAGCCACTGCCTTCCCACGCAGTCCTGAAATCCACTTAACTCCTCCAGAATTCTGTAATACAGTCATCTAGAAACATCAAACTTCAACTAGATATTCATATTCCCTGACATTTACCCATTTTCGGTTATTACATTTGGTCATTCTTTTCCTATCAGTGATTAGAAGGACAAATTCTGCTTGAAAAGCTTGGATACCTTGTTAAGGTAACTGTAAAAGGGATCTCACTTAAAAACATATTTCAATTTTAAAATCATGCCCTTGCTCGGTTAAAGATAACAGCTTGTGGCACTCTCAGTAGGTATTTTTCACTTAATCAGCTGACATATCTAATAGTGCTGTGTATGACTTCCCTAAGCTGCTGAAAGGTTCTTTACACAACAGTGGAGAACATACTAGAAAACAGGAAAATGCTACAGAAAAGCCACAGAAAACTGCAGCTGAATCCAAGGACTTGACTCTCCATTAGACTATTTGAAATGCATTCACTTAATGATTTCAAAGTGGCATTATTTTTGCCCACATAAGAGAATTTTGAAACCTGAGAGAAGGCTGTTTTATAACCATACTTCATTTTGTAAAGCATGCTCCAGCTTTCTCTATTCAACACATCTTTGCAGTACTGAAGGAAAGACTCCAGGATGAGAACGAGCTTTTGAATATTAGTGACTGTGGTTTCCTTTTTCTGCATGTGAGATCTCTGCATTCTTTATTCTTATTATTCTGCATTTTTATTCAGCATCTCTGAAAATGGTGTCAGAGAACTGCAGGGGTCAAGAAAACAGCAAAGAGAAGAATGAGGGATGGGGGACAGCAAAGAAGGGACAGGAACTTGCACCACACATGGAAGCTGACATTTAAGAGCAGAGATACACATGCAGGGTTGTTACAGGTGTATAGAAATATCAGTTCTCCAAGAGATGTAGAGAAATATCAGCTCTTTACCCTCTTCAGCCATCCAAAGTAAAGCAGCATTGGTAAACTTAAACTGACCAAGAAAATTATTTTTGCATATACCATCGGTAGCATTTGGTGTTATTCAAATTAAGCATTTGGGAAGGTACAAAAAAGAAAATGGACAGTTCTGTCATCAAGCTCTTCCCAAACTGGAGAGGCACAGAAGATATTCCTGAGAAAGGCAGAGATAAAAACTCAGAAGACTGCACCCAGGCTCTTCCCTGTCTTCTTGTCTCTCAATCACTCTGGGATAGCAAGAAGATTAATTTGGCAGGGAAAAACAGACCCTTCAAAGGATTTCATCTTGATACAGACTGTGCAGAGGAGCTGCAGCTTTGGTCAGTGCTGACAACATCAGACAATGTGCCAGGGCACCGAGAGGGTCTAAGGATGTGGATCACCTCGACTGGATGGGGACAGGAACACCACTGCTGGAGCTAAAGGTACAAGAGCACCTGAACCACATAGTGTGGAAAACTGAGCAAACCCACCAGAGTTGTTCCTGGACTTTAATCAACAGGTTTGGAATTAAGGCTGAGAATTTTGGGAGCATCACATTATCCCAGATCTGCTTACTACAGGGACTGTCAGTCCCTCTAAAGCATTTTGCAGGGGCTGGTGCCAACAATGACCTAATGAGAGAATGACTAAAACAACGACCTCAACCAGCAAAGATATATTTAAGACTAAAAGGCTCATAAACATCATAAAAGATCCTGTTCATGATTGTGGACAATGAATTTAATATCTGGTATAATAAAAAAACCTTCCCTTATTAATAAGATGTTTTCCCAAAGGCTCACACAAAGTCATTTACAACTTAGGAGCATTTTATTGGACAGCACACTACAACACCCAAAAGCATCACCCTGTTCAGAGTACGTGAGAGGGCAACAAACCAGGCTGGAAAGGGGCAGGCAAAGACATTTTTTCCCCCAGCTGGAATACCTTCCTGGGGATCAGACACTGCCAACATCTCATAAACGTCTTCCAGAATTGGATTCCAGGACAAATCTATGACTCACCAGACATTATGAGCACTATGACCCTGACCTTTGGTCTGGAACGGTACTGCCCAATAAAATAACTCTTAAAAGGCCATTTGCAAACAACAACTAACAGACAAAACCGCTGTGATCAGCCTAATATTGAACTACTGGTTTTTACTTCTCAAGGATTTTTTTGTGTATTTTTTAAATGACAGATTAAAAACAAACCACTTTAAGGCAGCTAAGTTCAAACAGGGACAGATTTTAACAGTGATTCTAATAATACAAGGAGTTCAAGCACTCTTTCTGTGCTAAGGATATATTCACCACCTATGAAATCCAACCAGCAAAGGAGAGCCAAGGACAACATAGCTTCCTTGCGAAATTAATAATTTTAATCTTTTTTTTTCTGTTTTCAACTGTCCAGTGCTTCAAGGATCAAAGAGAATCTCTTTCCTCACCCTTACACCATACAGGGAACTCCTCCCTCTTGAACTGCCAAAGGAAACAACCTGCATATGAATGATTAACATAGAATATAAACTCTGAATTTATACACAGAGATACACAACAGAGCAGCCAAGAAACATTTCAAACCACTACAGCATTCCAGAAAAAGCAGAGTGACTGTGATAAAACTCCTCAGGAAAGAGGAGGAGTTTCAGTGGAACATGAGGAAGTTTCTGTATTGGGTAAATCCAGGTCAGGTATCTTCAGGAACTTGGAGCAGATTTAACCTTGTCCTAGCAGCTCTGGTGGCCGGTGTTTACTTGTTTTCTCACTTGCCTAATTACGCAAAGGCAGAAACCAAAAACTGGAAGGGTGCAGGGAGATGAGATACTTCACATTCTGAAACAGAGACAGTCCACACCAGAGAGCAACAGCACTAAATTATCAAGTTTCACCCTCCCTGTTAGAGCATTCCTCTTTGTCTCCAAAACAACCTATAATTACTTTCTCACTGTATCTGGTTTTATTGTCAAAATATCAGTTGGATGAAGCAGAGAAGGGGGTTGTGTGATTCCCAACACTGCAAGTTCTGGTGGCCACGGGGTTTTCTTTAAGCACAGAAACACATAAACAACCGATGTTTCTGGTTTTTAAACAATGCCAAGTAAAATCTGCATATTATCCTAAAAGAAACAGGAGTCCCAATACAATTCTCTCACGCTGAACCCTTCCCCCAGTCTACGGGCACACTACAGAACTGAAGCAGCAACTATGACAATCATAAAAGGTATTTAAAATATTTCATAGGTAAACAGTAGGTGGAACTACAACACACAATGTCCGATGGCTCCTGTTTGAGAGCCATGTTTCGTGGGTTTCTTTTTTTTTTACCACGCCAAAGAGAAACTATTTTATAAATTTAAACAAAAAGTGCCAAATAAAAAAGCCTCCCACAGAACCCTCTTAAGACGGGAGTGCTCTTAAGAAACAGCCCTTTCTTCTCTTGGTGACACACAAAATCTCCAAACAATATTCAGAAATTATGCTTATTTATTAGAGCAGCAACACCAAATATAGCACCAAAAACATTGAGAAAGCTATTTGTTCGAATCACTGCTTGTTTCCTCCCACCTCCTCCAAAATCCATCATCACTCCCAGCTCCTGCTGGCGTTTCGTTTCAGCACACACAAGCTAAGCTGATACCATCTCCCGCTCCTCTCCCTAAGGAGCCAGAGCTCTGGAATATTTAACACGGGTCACTCTTCGCAGTTGTGGATAAGCAGAAGTTTTCGCCATTTTTTTCCCCTAACGCATTTAAGGTCTTTTCACGCACATCCCAGACTTTTCTCGCTGCTGCAGCACCAGTACATAGAATGTGTGCAAGAACCGAGAGGACGAGGTACGGGATTTAATGCTCACAAGGATGCTCAGACTCAAGCCGTGGCATAAAGAGCCCCGGTTTCACACAGCCTACAGCCGCTCGCCTCCCGACCGCACACACCAACATTTTTCACTCCTTCGGAAGCCCATAAAAGAGGTTTCTAATGTAAACACCGCATCTTTCAAGCTGCGTCCCGTCCCGCAGCCGAAACCCTGAGCTGCAAAGGTCGGCACGGCTGTAAACCTGCAGGATTGGGACAAAGCGAAGACCAATCCGCTGCCCCGGCCAAACGCCGGGACCCCTTGGAGCCCTCCGAGCCCCCGCTGCCCGCACAGGGACCGGGGCCGCGGGGAGTGGGTGCCGGTGCCCGGGGGCTCGCTACGGTCGGGGAGGGGAGCGGAGCCGGGGGCCGGCGGGCGCGCTGACAGCCCGGTCTCTTACCGGACTCCCCGGGGAGCCGCCGGTTCCCTCTCAGTCCCGGGAGCCGCCGCCACAGCAACAGGAAACGCCCCCGTGTCCCGGAAGGAAAAAGGGGGACGAGGGTGCGCCTGCGCGACGCGGCACGGCCGGGGAAGGTCCAGGTGCTTCAGAGGGAGCACAGGGACACTCTGAGCCCGTGCCTTTCCCTCACGGAGGGCACACGGACACCCTTAACCCGTGCTTCCCCCTCAGAGAGGGCACGAGCACCCGCACCCTGCACATTCCCTCAGGGAGGCCACTGGCCACCCATAACCTGCTCTTCCCCTTCAGGGAGGGCATGAGCATCCTTAGCCTGCACGCTTCTCTCAAGGAGGGCAAATGGACATCCGTAGCCCGTGTTTTCCCCTCAGGGAGGGCATGAGCAGCTGCAGCCGGGGCCGGCTCCCCAGGAAAAGCACACGGCCACCGTTAGCCGGCTCCTTCTCTTCGGGAAGAGGACACCCAGCCCTGACCCGCGCTTGCCCCTCAAGGAGAACACATGGCCACCCTTAGCCCGCGTTTTCCCCTCAGGGAGGGTGCGAATACACACAGCCCTGACCCACGCTTGCCCCTCAAGGAGAGCAAGGATGGCCACCCTTAGCCCGCCTTTTCCCCTCGGGGAGGACGCGACCACCCACAGCCCGCGCTTTCCCTGAGGAAGTGCACCCCTCAGGGTGGGGCGGACTCTCCATGTCATCCCTTGAGCAGCTCGTTCCCCTCACGGAGGACACAGCCGCTCCAGCCTGCTCCTGGCTCTCAGGGAGGTCAGAGGCACCTATAGCCCTCACTTTTGCCTCAGAGAGGGCACATGGCTGCCCACAGCCCGTGCCTTCTCTGAGGGAGGGCACACGGACCCCCTAGCCCCGTGCTTTCCCTCAGGGAAAGCAGAGCCACCCGCAGCCCGCACTTTTCCTTCAGGGAGAGCACAGCCGCGCATAGCCTGCACTTTCCCTCAGGAAGGGCACAGGGCCCCAGCCTGCATGTTCCCCTCAGGAAGGGCATGAGCATCCTCAGCCCATGCTTTGCCCTCAGGGAGGACACAGGGAGCCAATGCTTTTGGCTGGTTGGACACCCAGCCAACGCTTTTTTCCTCCGGCTGCTCATAGCCCTTAACTTCCCTCCTGAGGGAGGACACACGGCCCCCACAACTCGCATTTTCCCCTCAGGGAGGGCACAAGCACTCACAGCCCACACTGTCCCCTCAGGGAAGGCACATGGCCACCCGTAGCCTGCACTTTCCCCTCAGGGAGGGCACAAGCACTCATAGCCCACACTTTGCCCTCAGGGAGGGCACATGGTTCCCTCTGGCAGCCACAAAGACTCAAAAGGCCTGTAATTGATGGGATGTGGCATCCCTAGTGACACCTTCAGCGTGGTACTTTATGTGTTTGCGCGGCGCCCAGCACTTGAAATACATAATTTGTTACTGAAAGCCCGGTGGGATTTGCCATCCCAGCGTGCTGGAGTGTTTACAGACACCCTGCCAAGGCAAGGCTGAGGTGCCAGAGGCTTGGCAGGCGCTGGCTTCCCTACCCACACCTCAACAGCAGCAAGTGCCTGCCCAGGCCTTCATCAGTGACCCCTGCACAGACAAAGGGCGAGAGCAAAGGGGAATTATCTTTCCTAGCAGCAGATCCATGCACTGACTCATAGAACCAAACTGCTTGCTGGGAAAAGCAATTTTCCCTGATACCAGTAAGGTTTGATGTGCTAGCACCGGGCTGCTGGAGTACTTGGTGCAGGGAGGAAAACTGGGAAGAGCTCAACACCCAACCTCACCTCCCAGTTTCACTCTGAGGGTTTACAACACTGAGCGGAAGTTTGTCGTATTTTAAATCACACGTATCCGACTTGCCTATTGAGCTTGAAAACACAACACACACAATTACAAAACTAACTTCCCTCTCAAAATCCACCCTGCAGCTTTCCCGTGCTGCTTTGAAAGAACCTGCCACTGTTTGGGCTGGAAATGTGATGAAACCCTGCCATGGAGCCAATGTCGTCTCTGGTTTCCACACTGCCACCTGTTCAATCGATTTTGTTTTTCTCTTCCTCTCATAGTTCCAAGCTTTTCCGAAATGTTCCCTTTTGTCCTGCTTCTCTACAGGACTGAGTACAATGAGGTCCCAGTTGTTTATTGGGGCCTGTCAGCACTACAGAGAAATAATCATTAAATAAAGCAGTTCGGGGTAAACAGCTGGCTGTCACTGGGTGACTGATTAATCCTTAGGCACTTCAAACTTCGTGCTTTGCTGCAATATAAAAATAAAGCATTGCAGATTGCCCAACTGCAGCTGTCACGGAGAGAACGTGTTGTGCTTGTGCAGCCTCAGGGCATCGCCACAAAATCAGTGCAAAATCTGGCACAGCAGCCAGCTCAGACTCCGTAGCTTAGAGCTAAGGTTTGGATTGCAAAGAAGAGAAGAGCACCAACTGTGTCTAATCCTTTGTAATTCTGTAATAACAAAAGATTTCTTGCTGATTGTGTCTCAGGTCAATTACTGTCCTTATGCATTTATCAGCCCGAGTGTACAACATCCTGAGGTTTTATGAGGGAATGGAAGGAGCAGCACTTGGAGATGTTCCAGATCAAGGTGGTACTGCCCAGATACAAAAAGAAAGTGAAAAGCAGAAAAGGAGAAGAACTAAGAATAGAATGTGCTTCGGTTTCCTTTTCTAAACCCTCTCAAGCTGGCTGAGCCAGCTCTGTCAGTGTTTCCTCTGCAACCAGCGCTGCAGCCACTTGCTTTCACATTTGCTTCAGATCCTACTCCATTGGCTCAGAACCACCTTAACCCACAGCCTGATGCAGCTGCTCTGGTTTTGCCTCTGTTTATTTGGACTCCCGTCAGTAATTGTTTATTCCAAGTGGGACTCCCTGTCCATTTATCACTGTCATGTTACAGCAGCCAAACCTCCTTTTTCCCCCCAAAATAGAAGCTTTTTGGCAGCTGTGTCTCTCTCCAGAAATGCAAAGTTCCAGGTTGCCTGCAGCTTTTCGGATTTCTCAGGACTCTGTGTGGGCCAACAACAGAAATTTCAGGATAGAAAATCAAGTAATTCCTCCTTATCATAGACCAAAACCATCCTTCCCCTATTAGCTTACTCTGCTGCACCGGGAATCCCAAAACCAAAACTGTGCAGGCGCAAGTGCCAAGTGAGAGGTGAATTTCAAACCAAATTTCAAGTCTAAACCTAAAGATATTCTGGCCTTTCCCTGGCCATGGGTGGGGGATGTTTGCCTGACAAACTGCAGAGACCCGTGTCCTCTCACTTACTCGTGAGAAAGGAAATGGTTCTCCAAACCTCTTTCACAACACGCCTTAAGTAAGTCGTGGAGACCAGTTGTTACAGCAACCAGTTAGAGATCAGCCCATGCACTGAAGCCGCCAGCAAGGGTCAGCCTAGGACAGGTGGACAGTCCAGCACAGCCTGTATTGTTCAGGAAGATTCATTAAACTGAGCATCTTCTCTTAAAGGAGAGGAGTTTGTCTGAAGCCTGCCAAACTTTG
This sequence comes from Ptilonorhynchus violaceus, assembly GCA_013397565.1. NCBI lineage: Eukaryota > Metazoa > Chordata > Aves > Passeriformes > Ptilonorhynchidae > Ptilonorhynchus > Ptilonorhynchus violaceus. The sequence continues at coordinate 387,703 of VZRJ01004784.1, read as the reverse complement.
GTTGCAGCTATAGGTCTCCTTTTGAAGAGGATGGTCAATCTGACACCCCCGTGGGGGCCTGGGCTCTGTCTTTCCCATGAAGTAATAGAGGTGTGACTGTCGACTAAAGAACATGCAGAAGATCCACCTCTACCCCAGTGCTCAACTTCAAGTTGGTGGGAGGGAAGCAGTCCTCCTTCCATCTGTATTCCACAGCATATCCCTGGCTCGCCTCCATGGCACAGCCTGCTTGGAGAGCTCTCCTCCTGTCAGGGCTTCCCTGGGACTCATCTAGCTCTTGTTGCATAAACTCTGGAAGCATGTTTATAAGAGAGGATTAACTTAGGCACAGAACCTTCTCCACCCGTGATAGCAAAGGCTCAAAAGGAGCTTTCTCATTTCCAGGTGAACAATAAACCGAGAGACTCACAGCTCATGGTTTACGGAACGGCAGAGTTTGGGTGGCCACTGTTGTCGAGATCCCAGTGACTGCAATAATTCTCTTTGTTTTTCATCCCTGCCAGGCTCCTAACAGCACATCTGTGAGATGCAGAGACTCTCCTGCATCTCTACCCTTGACTCACAGCACAGCCTCCTTCCCTCCTTCCCTGTGAGACTCTGTGGGGTGAGGATAGATGGGAGGAATCAGTGCGAGAGAGAAACAAGTTACCAAGTACCAGGCTATCCGAGCTGCCCACCTTCTTCACAGCTCACACACGTTTCTAGCAGAACAGTGGTTCTTTGTTCTGATTTAAATGCAGAATTCTTCCTGTTGTTCCTGTCCCTAATAAGAAGATCTCTTGCTCCTCTAGCTCATCACAGCCATGGAAGTCACCAGACATTTTGTGTCTACTGGACAATGAAAAGACCTCAGGCTTGTAATCATTCCCCCATCCTTCCTCCCCCATCAGCTTATCCCTTTCTTTAACCACCATCTTCTCCTGTGTTTTCCAGGAGCCCGTTTTTCCTTGGACCACGTGGTGGTGCTGCAGTTAAAAATACCACGGATACAACAACAGCAACCGCAGCACCTGACCAGCGATGGGCCGAGGGCTGGCCGGGGGCCAAGGCGTAGGGATGGTGAAATGTGAGTTCATGAGGAGAAAACAAGAGGAGCAGCCAAATATCCTCAGATCCTGGCAGCAGCCACAGCTCAGGCTGAGTCTGACAGAGCAGCTCACACCTCTGAAAATTAGGCCTGCTGCTCTGGCTTCCCGGTGGCCCCAGAGCTTGCTGCTCCAGAGCTCTATCAGGGGCTAGTCAGGAGACCACACACTGCTCCGAGCTGCAGTAACGGGAGCTGCTGATATCAACCACCAGCTCAGCAGCAGCTCGCAAAGGCTTCAGCCCAGCATCATCCAAATATAGGCACTCTCAGGCCATCAGCTGTCATACCACAGGTCCCAGCCCAGTTCTCACCACAGACAGGCCATTAATTTTAACGGACATCTCGGAACCCACTCGCTCAGCCTCAGTTCAAGCCATGCAAAGGGAACACGATGAAACAAGCTGTGCTGCTCTGACGCCTGCCTTAGCCTGGGCACCACATCCGAGAGCCAAAGGAGACGTCACGGAGTCCCAAACACAAACCAGTGCCTCAGCCAGTCCCGGAGTTTTTGTCCTGAATGTTCGCAAGACAGAACACAGATTCCTCATGCAAGGGCTGAGAAACAAGGTAAAAGTTACTGTAACTCATGTCCAATCCCTGCACATTTCTGATGGACGAGCCATCATCCACCATGCCGAGCCACACTCCCATTTCAACAGCCGTCTCCAGCTCCAGATCACAGATCTCCATAGGGTTGCCCAGAGGAGAACCACTCACACTAACAATGACCTCAGAGTTCCCAAGACCACACAGAGCATGGCTCCATGCTCATGGGGATCAGGGAGTGTCTGTATCCTCTCAGCCTAAGATAATTTTGTACAGCAGCGTGCCGGACTGCAAATGGAGCCTCTGCTGGGAGATTCCTCACACAGGAATGACAAGGCAGAACTCTGCTTTCTCCCGTAGTATTTAGGTTCTCTCTAAATATCCACAAGCTCTTATGCGGCTCCCTGCTTCCTACTTTTTGCTGTGACACCTGAAAAATGCTCACTAATAACCATCTCTGTGCCCCTTTTCAATTTCCCTCCAGCTGCCCTGAAGGGAAAATATATTTCTCACCACACGTCGGAGGGCAGCCAGTCCTTTTATGCCCCAGAAAGGTTTTACTGACCTTAAGAGCCTCTGAGAGACCTTCACTGGAGAGCAAGCATTGCTTGAGGGTACAGGGTGGAGAAAGAGAGCAATCCTTTCATTTCCAGAAAATTTTCTCTGCCCACAGACAATCCCTTGGGAATTAAAACGTTCTTCAGTGCCCTGAGTACCTGCCCCAAAGAGGAGGGACAGGGTCTGTCAGCCAAAGCCATGCCACAGTGGATGCAGTGGGAGCACAGGGGCCCATGCATGCTGGCACTACTTAGAGCTGAAAAGCAACAGTCTCACCCATGCAGGTCCTGGGAGGCACCGTTTGACTTTTGTGTTAATTAATAAAGTTTTGGATGCTCCAGAAATCCACAGGGCAGATGCTGAGCTGAAACATCACTACAGCTGTGAAAAACAGCCTAAAAGATCCAGCTACACTCAGGCAGTTGGGATATTTGTTCAGGCAAAGCAGAACGTCACAACAAAAAAAAAATTAGTAAAAGAGAAGTTGACCTAGAACCCTCCTTGGGGGAAAGGGGCAGGAAATGATCGAGTGGCCAAAGAAAATGAGGATAAATTATTGCCAGGCATGATTTAGAGATCATTTGGAGAAACAACCAAGCTAGGCCAAGCAGGGTGGTGGGGTAGAGTCGAGGCAGGCACAGAAGTGAAGCAATCCAGGGGGCTGGTTTAGGCAGGAGAAGGGCCTGGGCTGGAGAGCAGGCAGGGAGCACAGGCTGAGGCAGAGCCAGGCACTGAGAGCCATACTCACTCAGGCACTGCAGACCACTTTTATTCCCAAGAGGTTTGGCACACAGCGAGCAGCTGGTGCAACTGGAGAAAACCCCTGGCACGAGCTGGTGCCCATTGATATCTTTCCACCTCTCTTTTGTCTCCTTTGCCTCTTTCTCCTTCTCTCTCTCCTTCAGCTGCTCTTTGTTCTTACCCTGGAAGGAGAGAAAAACACAGCTCGGTCACAGGCTGCCCACACATTCCTTTCCCTGCTGGTACAAATGAGCAGAAAGCTGGTGGGCAGCAGGTACAGTGGGATGGCTTTTCCCAAGTGCCTTCCCAAGGCTTGGGCCAGTCCCTCTAGTCGAGGTCCATGTGTGATGAAGGGCAGGACACACTTGGCTGTGCCTCTGCAGGCTCCTCCTGCCACAGAGGGTGATCCAGGCAGTCACCCAGCCAAGGCACTCCTCTTGTTCTGCTCAACAGTGCCAAGGTAGCATGAGAGCATCCAGAACGTGCCCTGGAGCAAGGTGGGCTTGAATTCAGGGATCAAAGCATCCAGAACATGCCCTGGAGCAAGGGGTGCTGGAATTCAAGGATCACTCTGTTCCATGCACTAGTACTACTTTAGGGGTCACAGTGCATTGCTGACCAATATAGAGCCCTCAGCCATCCCAAAGCAATCCAGCTAACTGTTCCCTACAGTCAGATCTCCTTTTCTACTTGAAGAAATCAACAACTGCTTCCACAAATTCAACATCTCTCCCTCACCTTATCCTTCCAGGACCCAGTGACTCGGCTCCGCAGGGAACTCAGACGTCGCATCACCTTTGTGCCTTTCTCTGCTTTATCGCTCTTTCCACTGTCCTCATTTCTGAAAGAGGACCAAAACATCTTAGAAAAGGGAAAATTCACTCACCAAGCCCAGCTCAGGGAGATCAATCACGAAGTTCATTGGAGCATTACTTTAGAACCCCAAGTCTGAGCTTTCCATCTCCTGGAGGATCTGCTTTGGCATCAGCCATGTCATTTATTAATGAGACACTTGCAAACAAGGAGCTGAATATCCAAACTACGTGTACAAGTTTTGTTCAGTGCCACAATCCTGGCTGAACCCCTGCAGACACCAGTACCCTGCATGCAGGATTAGCAGGGCAGTACAGCTTAGGTGGAGGGGGACTCGAAATCTGTCTGCTCTCAGAACACAAAGTGTGTGCGTCACCACTGTCTCACTTACTCATTAGACAGGAACTCAAACCAAGTGAGATTCTGCTGGGAAGAATCGCTGCCTTCTTGCACACAAGCTCTCTGCTTCACCCTGGGCAGGGAAAAGGCATCAGACACAGCAAAGAACACAAGAGCAGAACTTCTGGGTCAGCTGAAAGTCTCATCCTCTAGATGGGCCAGGAACATGTTTAGAGTTAGTGAAGAGGCACGTGAAATGTCCCTTCTCCTTGCGATTCCACCCTGGTTTCACTGGAATAAATCAGTGATTCTGGTACCCTGGGGATCTGCCCCTCAAAGGACACAGTGTCCTTTGCCAGGGGGGTCTTAGGCAGACCTGTGACCTCCCCACATGTCCCTCTCCCAGACACACTTACCCATGGTAATGTTTCAGCTCCTGAAGTACCTTCTGGACAATTAACCTACCAGGGACGAGGCAAGAGAAAAGCGAGGGGTTAGCAAATGTCCTTGCACAGACATTCTGTACCCATAAAGCCTCAGGCACTGGTTTATGACCAAGCACTCAGCTGTGTCCCAGCAGGGAGGGGCATCTCCTTTCCTGTTGCATCCCCAGTAGCTCAGATACACTCAAAAATCTCCCTCATCTCAAAACAGCCAGGACTGACAATACCTACACGTGGTCTGGGGACACATGGTCCTTCTCCAGCATCTCCAGAGCAGTGGGTTCAACACCTGGAACACAAAACACTCTCAGCAGGGATCCTGGTTTGCCTTTGCAGAGCACCACGTTGCAATCTATGCAACTGGACCCTGTTAATCTTGCTAGGCTCCCACTCTGCCTTTAATGGGGAGAAAGAAGTGCTGGGAGCAGGTGGGGAGGGAGAGGCTGCTCTGCACTTGTGTGAGGGAGGCAAAGGCTACATCACTTTTCCGTGTTAACCCTCCCCTCTGCAGTCTGTATTGTATTTGCTGCTGAGGGTCCTGCTTGCAGCCAGAGGATACAAGCTGATACCACCCCAGAGCCCCTCCCCATGACAGCCAGCCTCCCCTCCACTTCCCAGGCTCTGAAATCTCCACATTTTGCTCCAGGGCAATCCTCACAGGTGGGCCTTGAGTAGGGAGTGACCATTGCACCGGCCACAGGGAGGTTATGTAGCAATGTGTCACTGGGGACGGGCATGTCTGAGCTGAGACTGCACTCTTAGCCAGGCCAGACTCAGAGCCAGCTTGGCTTTGTATCTCAGGAGCTCCTGGGACCATGTGGAGGGGAAAGCAGAGACTGTCCAGGCTTGCAGAGGCTACAGCTCCAGGTTTTTATCTTCTGAATCACATCTTGAACCACAGATAAAGTCTATACCAACCTTCCACAGCTGGAAGAGAAGTGTTGAAACTGTGAGGTATCTGAGGGGAGTCAACAGTCTCACAGGTTGATGGGACGGACTTGGACCTCAGTCTCTTCCCATTGCTGACACATTTCTGGAGGAGTAAAAAGTCACAGACATCTTTGGTGGTTTTGCACCAAGGGAGCCTCCTTTCCAGCTGATTCCTCACCCCTTCCCTCTTGTTTTGTCAGGGTTATGATGCAGAACACCATTAGGCCCAGCTGTTTGTTGGCTCCAGGAGGCTGGAGAAAGTGACACTCTTGGCTGAAACCTTCTTAGGCACTTCTCAGTTTTATTGGACATGTAGCAATTGTCCTTTTAATACTATTTGAGTCTAAGGATACTCCCCAGAGCAAAGCAGTGTGTAAGAGGGAGTGGCACTGCTGTCTTCAACAACCTGACACAGGGACCAAACTCTTCTTAGAGGTACAGTGACAGAACAAGAGGCAACAGGCACGGGTTGCACAAGGGAAATTCCAGCTACATATATGGAAAAAGATGGCTGTGCTACAGCCAGCCCCCATGGCCTTTATCCCACAAGATGGGGCAGTTTATCTGAAAAAGCCCATCCTTGCTGAGATTCCTGCAGACCTGCTGTCATACCTGGTTCCTCACTGGCATTGAAGGAGTCTGGCCTGCAGCTGACACCTGTGTGTGCTGCCTTCTGCACCCCCAGCTCACCCTGATGCCCCCGTGCTCAGCCCTCCACACTCACCACCTCCTGCAAGCCGGGGGTGGCCCCGAGGTCTGGGCGCAGCGGCTCTATCTCCACTTTGATCACTGTGCCAGCCCGGCTGCCGCTCCAGGTTCCCAGTTCCCCTTTGGGCAGCTGAAGGAGGGACACGTGAGGCTGCAGGCAGGACTGGCTCCTCTTGTCCACATCGTCCTGCTCTGGGTCACTGCCCAGCTCTGTGACATCCAGGCTGAACCTAATCAGGGGAGAGGAACAAGCCGGTTTAGCAGCCCTGACCCACTGCGCCAGGCGTGGCACAGCCCCCGCAGTGTCCTTGGCTGGATGGTCCTAACAAGCTCATGCAACTGGGACAAGGAGGCTCACTGCAGCAGGCACGTGGGAAAGGAAATGACAGGAAGTGTCAGCTTGGACACCAAGTCCTGGGCCTGTTAGAAACAGCCTCTCTGGCTGCCTTCAGCGAGTCCCCAGCTCCTTGGGCACCCGGGATGTTTAGTGCCGGACGGATCGCGCTGATCTCTTAGCAACCCCTGAGACTGTGCAGCCACCCTGGCAGCAGCCTGCCCTGCCTGCCCCAGAGCTGCTGCCCCGTCAGCTGCCATCCAGGAAAGTCCCTCTGGGCATTCAGAAGTGGCAGATGATGTTGTTTATCACATCGCCACTGTGGCATTGTGCCATAAATCCTGCTCCCACCCCGGCCCAGCTTTGAGGGAGGAAAAAAATTATTTTCTGGGAAATGAGGGGTGGACCAGCTCCCCCAGTGCCCCACAGTGTCCTGCACACCAAGTGCTGTTGCAGTGACAACACCACAGGAGCAAAATGATGGATAGGGCTCAGTGGAAAATCTTAGCCTCTGCATGGGTTCTGTCTGCAGATCACTGTCACTTCATTCCTGCTGGCTTCAGGAAGCATTTGCTTAGGGAACAGTGGGGCGTATTCCCCTTCCCTGGCCTCCTGCTCACACGTGCTTCATCACCCAGCGAGGGGACAGAACGTGTCCCTGACACTGACAGCCGCTCTGTGCCACCCTTACTCATGTGCCTGTTACAGCATAAACTGTGAATGATCCATAGCACATGGGACAACAATAGATCTAAGAACCAAAGTCTGAGCTTGATAAAGAACTGCCAAGATTTCAGGCTGAGATAATTTTAGGGTACCGTATAAGGAGGAGAGATAAAAATAGTCTTTGCTGGCTTGCACCTAAATCCCAGTCAGCTGGGAGATCAATACATTTGTCAGCAGGGAAAGGATTCATGTAGGAACCTGGAGCTCAAGGCATTCATGTGGCAGGAGCAGAGGACGGCAGGAATGCCAGGCCTGACTCTGCTCCCGGCCAGAGCTCAGCATCGTGCTACAAACACAGCCTCCTCTGCAGCCACGTGGGCTGGAGGACACCATGGTGATTGCAGGCACAGGGCCCACCAAGCCAACTCACAGACAAGAACAAAAAGGATTTGACAGAGCTCTCTTAATCCCTCTTTGAAGGGAAAAATTCTCTTTGAGCCAGAGGATGGAGGTCATTGGGGTAACTGATGCTGTTCAAGGTTCCCTCCAGACAGAAATAAGAGATACTCTTCCCGACCCCAACACCAGGAAAAGAGAGTGCCTCCTACTGCCAAGGAGGCATTAAAGTCTTTTGCTGCCCTAGCACCTCCTCTTCCACACCCCAGCCAATACGAGCAGTGGGTGTCCAGCTGCTCTGGCAGACGCTGACAAGTGACGGGGACTGCTCAGCAGCAGCTGGAGCTCCGGGCAGTGTAGCTGCTCCAGCCTCACGCCTCCATCGCACTGCGCACATCAAACGTCACCCACAGCCCCGCCGTACCTGCGCCTGCAGTCCACGGGTGACAAAGGGCTCTCCCAGCTGTGCCGCCGAGAGGTGGACATAGATCTCACCAGCGTGGGGAAGGAATCCTGGGCCTCCTGCAGGTCCAGCTCGTTGTCTGCCTCTGCAGGACACTTGGAAGTGCTGGTAACATCTCCTGGCACCGCTGTACAGGAGCACACATGGCCTTTGTTCAGAAAATGACAGTCAGCCTCGCCATAATGTACTGAGCAGGAAATGGGATTGGAAAAAGCAACATCCACAGACAGTTTGCTCAGAGCCCTTGGTCTCTCTTCCAACAAGCTAAGGGCAGACACAGTCTGGGATCCTTGTTCTGGCTGTGCTGCCGTGTCTGGCGCTGTTTTGGCAGGCGGCAGGCTCAGAAGTCCCAGATCTTTGTAATACTCCGTGCCGTGGAGAGCGGAGTCTGAGAGGAGATCCTCCGTGCTGCTGTGCGTGTCTGCTGCTGGGACATCCAGCTCTGTGGAAGACGAGTCCTCCTGCAAAGACAGCACAAATCCAGCCTGAGAGCCTCACACTGATGCTGCAAAGGGAACATCTCCTGTGCAGAACTCGGGGTGCAGAGCGGGGCCAGACTTGCAGCCAGGTTTCTCCAACCAGACTTTCTAATAGTCACCCTCTCCTACTGTCCCTCACAGCCAGACCCGCCCCAGCCCCACCACCTGAGGGTCCTTATTCCCTTGTGCCTTATTCCCTCCAACACCAATACAAAGCATGTAGGTATGATTTCTCCCAGCAGCAGAAGCAATATAACCTTGCATTCCTTGACAGTCTGGATCAGTACCCCTTTCTCCCACTCCTACTCCACCACAAAGCCCTCTGGATATGGTGCTGACCACCCAGTTTGCTGGCTCTGGCTCCTGCCTTGCACAGGAGCAGGAAAGAGGACACTTGCCTTCTCTTCAGCCATGCTGGTGCAGAAGGAATCATCCTCAGTGATCAGGGATGGCAGGAAGCTTTTGGGGGTGGGATACTCCAAGGCAGGGGTGCGGTGGTCAGTGAATTCCCGTAAGCACGGCTTGCTGTCAGAGCCTGCAAGACAGAGGAGGTCACAGCAGGTAACAAGATGGCTGGGAGGGATGGAAAACCTGCTGCACACCCACAGGGGACATCAGGCAGCACTGAAATGCTCCATGTGTGCTCTGCTCCCTCGCCCCTGCAGACAGTCAGTGCCAGGCAACCTCCGGACCGCAGCACCATGGTCCTGTAGGAGCCTGGTGCAGAGATTTCCTGACGGCAGAAACCTCATCCCTCGACAGAAAACCTTATCCCTGCAGCATGTGCAAGGGCAGAGACCAGGCTTGCACTGTCCCAGCCAGACCCTCGTAGCATATCCTATACTGCAGAGGCTTTTTCTATAGTAAAAGAATTAAGCACATTTTAATGGCTGTTGTTGACACTTTGGACCTTTAAAGCAGAAATCTAGTGATTTTATTTTCATCCATACGGAATAAAGGATGCCACTGGGAGGCAAATTGGAGGCACCTTAGTGGCTCCAGACAACACTGAACACGCAGAGCAATACCAGGAGCACACAATTCTCCCGGTTCCGAATCACTCCTGTGGATTTTCCCCAGGCAGGAGTGTGAACCTGAGTGTGTGTACACCATCTGATACCTCATGGAGAACCAAAACCGAGGCCTGGATGTGTTTGGTGGTACAATAGATGGTCCAGCTGACTGAAGCACATTCCTATGGAGCGAGACACACTGTAAACCTCAGCCACAATCTCTGAACCATCGCATGACTCACGGAGGCTTTTTATTCCTTCGAGACACACACAGCTGAGGCAAAGGGAAAAAAGCCAGGCTGTTGGCTGAAGCAGCGTGGTGCATCTCTGAAGATGTGGGGAACAACAGCAAGAGACTGTAAGCAGCCATATCTATCCAATGGGAAAAAACAGCAGGAAACTGCTCGAAACCCATCACGCTCCGGGAAAGTCAAGCATAAAAACATTAATATGAGGAAGACATTATTAAAAAACACACTCTTGGAAAGCTTGCATCCTGCTGTGGATTATAAAGCTACACAATTCAGCCAGGAATTGCGTGGTGCCAACTAGAAAAAGGCAGCAAACGTGAGGGAGAGTTTGGAGGTTTGTTCCTTGGATCCCGCTGCACACTGCAGATGCCAGATTTTCTGTTTTGAGGAGCATTTGGTGTGTTCAAACGTCTGTGATGGTTTCAAGTGAGGGACTATAAATAATATAGAAAGAAAACACTCTCTGAAGGCACTATTTTAATTACGGGGTTTCTAGCTACAAGACCAGGGAAAATTTGAAACAGGCTTTCTAGCAAGGCTGTAAAATTTCCTTCACACGACATTTTTAATGAATAGACAAATTCTTGCCCAGGATGTCCCTGAGCTGCATCTGCAACTGGCAGAGTTTTAGTGAACTATTGAACATCACCCTTTGCTTTCCTCAATGCACCTGGATTCAGCTTGTAATCAAAAATCAGCATTTTGAGGTGAATATACCTTTGAACCACCGCAGGTTTTGGCATAAGCTTGTAGGAAACAGCAGCCAAAGCTGTTAGTGGGCAGTGAAAGCCACTGAACCCCCCAGAGATGAAGGCTAAGGTAGGATGGGCCCAGGAGGAGCAACCAGGAGGTGAGGAGCATACCAAGGGGACCAGGACAAATGGTGCTTCCCCTCATTCAAGTCCCAGAAAGGAAGAAAAAGGAGATTCCCTGCTCTCGCCATCCCTTCAGCAGCGAACTACCCACAGGTAAAGCAGCAAAGCCCCAGGAGGCAGCAGGAGCTGACAAGGGCTGTGGCCTGACAGAGGCCAGAGCCCTGGCCTGAAGGTTTAGCTAAAACAAGGAGTTTTTTCCTCCCAAGCAGGGTCCAGCCAAGGCTACTCTGGGCCAGCACCAGGCTCCGTGCAGCCCTAAAGTGGATCCCTGGAACAGAGTCAGCTCCTCAGAGGCCTGGAAAATATTCCCCGTGCTCTGCCCGTGCCACGCGGGGCTCAGGATTTGGCCAAGGCACAGGCTGCAGTCAACAGCCCCCATCCAGACCCACCAAAGGACTGGAATCCTCCTCGGAGGCTTCAGACACTCGGCTCAGCGGGCGATAAATCAGAGCTGCGGTGAGCTCGGGGTCCAGGCTGCGGCGCACGCGGGGGCAGCCTTGGGGACACCATTTTAGGCAATGTGTGAGCAGCAGCCACAGCAATCCCGGGCTCCCACTTCGGGTGCTGGGCTGGCACCGTGCATGGAGCTGAGCTGGGCAGGTGCTTGGGCAAGGGGTGATGGAGGGGCTCACCGGGAAAACACCTTCAGGCATCGGGTGGGGGATGATGGGCAAGGAAGGACCAGCATGGAGCATGAATGGGAGAGAGGTCTGGGGGGCTGTGAATATCCCTATATCCGCGATCAAGGTGGTCACCAACGCGTCAGCAAGTGTGGCAAACTCTGGAGCCCCTCGAGTTTTGCAGACTCTGCGCTCAAGCCTGTTTGGAAAGACCCAGGCTCCGGCATGGTGGCAAGGGGACAGGGAATCTCGGCCCCCCAGGCACTGGCAGACAGCACAGTCACCTTTCCTCAGCTGAAGCTGGAGATGGGATAACAAAATGACACTTTCAAGAACAAATGCTGTTTGGTTTAGAGGAACATTAAGCAGATTAGGTATTGCAGTTGCTTAATTCGTCTCTGGCTGGAAACCATAAAAGGTTATTGCTGCAGGGAGCAGCCTCCTCAGAGGAATTCCCAGGGCAGAGTTGGGGAGGAAGCATTGCTGGCTGGGCTAGGATGGTCCCTGCACTTTGCCAGAGCTTCCCACGGGTGAAACACGATGACTCTGGGCTGCTGCGTGGGGAGGAAGGAAGCAGTGACAGGCATCCACGGCATGTGACAGTCTGGGATGGTCTCGGGGGGTTTGATGCTGTGGGGACAGTGGGATCAGCTGGTTCAAGGAAGAAGGCTTCATGCTGCTGTAACTGTGCCCAAGGCCACTGGGATCCCAAAAGAGATTTTCGCAATTCTGATTCAGACCTACAGTCGAACCCTCCCTCCTGTGACCGGCTCCGCTGGTTTCCATGGGACAGGCCGGTCACTGGAGCTGCACCCACAGGTGTCACAGCAGGTGACACCAGCACAGAGCAGCCAGTGCTGAACGAGCCCCGCCAGCAGTGTGCCATCGTCACCTGCCTGTCCCTTGGCTTGGTGCAGGACGCTGCACGTCCCCGAGTGACCCTGGAGCCAGGCTGGCGCTGGCAGGGAACACGTCAGAGGAAACATGGATGTGAGCTCCGACCACACCAGTCACATCCTCCAGCATCAAACGCTGTCCGCATTCCCACTGGGGGAAGACCACACCAAACGTGGCAGGACAAAGGCACTGGGCAGTTCTGCTACGTGCAACAATCCCAGGAGGAAGGAAAGGCAGAAATGTCTGGGCATTTCCCAGCAGTCGGGGATAGAGACTGTTGGGAAACCATGGAGGGCATCACGGACAAGAAACAAAAATTATTCCATCTCCCCCTGACCCACCCCTGCCCTGCTGGCCCTGCACCAGCTGCCCTTCTCATATCCTGTTGCAGGGTGTCCAGAGCTATAGGGAAAAACCTCCGGAAAGCAAGTGCTGAAGTCCCCGTGCCAAAATCAGCTGAAGTGCAGTCCCTCGCCTGGTCTGGGCCCCTCATCGCCGGCGTTGGCAGCGGTGGGGATTGGCTGTGGGCAGAGCAGGGGGGAGATAAGCTGTCCCACACTGTAACACACTGTACAGAGCTGCTGCCTTATCACCACGCCTGGGGCCGGGCTCTTGGGCACGGAGGGCAGAGGAGCAGGGAGCCAGAACTGTTCTCTGCTCGCTCTCAGCAGGGCCGAGAGGTTTTGCAGCCTCTCTGATTCTCTCCAGGTCACTGTGCAGGTTCCTGCGGTGGCTGTGAGGGGCCCACGTGGACCAGTGAGTGCCACACTACAGAACACCAGGGTGTTTTGGGTGTTTAGTGCCCAAGCACAAGCCCCAACAGGACAAACTGCTCTGCAAGCACATGCTGAAGGGAGCTGGCTGTACCCGGGCCCTGTCCAAAGCAGTCAGTGCTTGGGAGCACCGTGAGGATGATTCATTTGTTAGAGAAATCAGCCCACCTGAGCCTTCCCCTTGAGCCCATAACCCCCCCAGCAGGCACAGCAGTGGGGAGGCTGGAGTGGGGTGTCCACTGGGGCTCTGGGGAGCTGCTTAGGGCTCACCACACATCAGAGCATGCAGGACTCTGCTTCCTGCTCTGAACTAACCTTCTTTTGACTGCTCAGTTCAGATCTTGATTTCCTGCACATCCACGCCAGAAGAGAACGGGGATGGGGTGGGGAATAATAAAGGAGAAAGAGTACCAGGAGCTCCAATGCTGCAGGTAAAGGTACCCAAAAGCATCAGCCTGAAGGCAGGGTTCGCACACAAGGACAGCAGTGTCTGGCTCCTCCGGGACTGCAAATGTCCTGCTTCCCAGGGCTCTCACTTCCCTCTTTCCAAGTCACGGCACCGCAAGCAGAAATGAGGCCAGTTCACGCCACTGCTGCCATTTCCCATCCCTGCTGCTGGACACCGTGAAGCCCAGCCAGGGCCACCCAAACCGCCAGGGCTCCGAACGTGGGGGCTCTGCTCGTCAGCCCTCCCTGAAAGACCGGAGGAATCTTTCCCCCAACATCTGCTCTAACTCGGGCCAGGCAGCGTGCAGAGACAGCTGTCTGCAAGCACCGGGACCTCCAGCTCACTGCCAGCCATGAGACAAGCTTATTACAAAACCAGAAGGCTGATATTTAACCCATTACCCAGCTCCTGCAGGCAATTATGTGCCTCGAAAAGAAGATTAAATGGAAGGAAAAGTGTTAAGCACCACTCGGTGTCCCGTGCAGAGAGGACCGGGTTGCACCTTGAAACAAGCTCTGCCTGGGGTCCCCAGGATTCTTTTGTACCTGCTCAGTCCAGGACAGGCTGTCCCTGCCGCAGCCCCGCTCCCCACACACACTCAGTCCCTTCTCCCCACACACAGGCCCATCACCTCGCTTAAAGGACCACCTCTTCTTCCAGCGCTTGGAAAACGATGGCCAGGAGTGGTTGAGCAGCGAGTCTGACATTTGGGAGCCCCGCACAAGGTACGAGCCCGAGCAGGAGGCGCCGGCGCGGAGCACGGCAGAGCTCGGCGCGCTCTAAGGCAGCGCTGCAGGCTGCAGCCCAGGGGCTGCCAAGGGGGGAGTGGAGAAGCCAAGTGTTTTGTCAGAAGTATCAGCTGATGGAAGCTGTAGCCAGAGAGAAATTCCTGGTCCCTGGCGTTCCCACCTGTGTGACAGGTCACTGACTTCCTGCAGCTGGGCCCGGGGATTCGTGGCCTCGGAGCACACGCAGCCCCTGAGCGCTGCTCGAGGCTTGCAGACAGACAGCAAACACGCTGTTAACACTCCACAGCCCCCTTCCCCTCTGCCAAAGCCTCCCTGCTCCATTCATGGCTGTCAGCTGCCAGCAGGACAAACCATCACCTTTCAGGCACTTCTGCAGGAGCAGAACCTTCACCTGGGTGAGAGTCACCTTCACCTTCAGTGAAGGGTCACAGTTGATACTTACAGGGCTTGATGTCTTTACAAGACATTTATGAAGGCTCGATATTTACACTTTTTTCACAGTTTCAAGTGCTGTGGCAGAGCCTCTGAAGGAAGTGCACGAGACCCCGTCCATCCACAATATCAGCATCATCCTGCAGCTCGCAGCAAGTCCCAGTCCTCTGGCAAGGGCCTTACTCCAAGCCCTCCTCAGCTCTCCCATGCAGGGAGGCAGGTGGGAGTGATTCAGCTAACTCCAAACTGCCCCAAGAGACCCAACTCCCCACCCTCCAAGCCCACTGCTCACAGTTGGCACCAGCCCCACAGCTCAGACAGGCTCCAAACTTCGCTCCCAACCCCTCAATTAGGCTGAAGAAGCCAAGCTTTCCCCCAGTGCAGCTGCTGGGCCCCGGGGCCAGACCAGAACTCCTCCCTGCTGTTCAGCTGATGCCTGTGGCCTTGCTGAGCAGAGCCCAGCCAGTTTGGGAATGACCGCAGGTACCTGCACGGCTTGGAGCCCAGGCTGGGCTGGTGTTACACAAAAGCTGGTGTCAAAAACCATTTTCCTTGCCTGGCCACAAACCCCACAGCGTCACTTGCCTAGTACAGCCCTGGCCACATCCCCTCTGCTCCCATCTCGCTGGTGACACTGGTGAGCAGCCTGACTGGCAGTTCAGAGTGGAATTTGGGGGTCCTGGGCATGGACCCCTCTCGTGCACAGCCCAAACCCAAGCGGCGGGCAGTGCCAGGGTGTCTTTGCAAACATTCAGCTGTGGCACAGCAGCAGCAGGAGCTGAGAGCAGCACCTGAAGGGTGCCCAGCCAGCCCAGCACTGCCCCAGAGCCAGGCACAGGGACACATGGGGGTTAAACCCTGACCTCATCTCCTCCTCTTCACTCACAGCAGAGCAAAACCCCGCGTAGGCTGAGCCTCCCCAGTCCATGTTTTGCATTCAAGCTCTTGCAGGGTGTAGGCTGCACGAAACCCAGCACCGGGACTTTTGGCTTCAAGACAAGCTGCTTCCTCACAAGGCCTTGAGGAAGGTGAGCGACAACCCCGCTGTTGTGGGATGGGGCTTGCGCAGAGAGCGACTTACCCGGAGGGCTGGAGGCATCTCTGTGGCCTGTTCCTCGTGTACAGTCGGATCTGTCAGTCCCAGCTTCTTCTCCAGCTGCTGGAGCAGAGCGAGAAGCGGAGCCTCACCGGGGAAGTAGCGGCCATGAGGGTGGTTTGCTCGCGGGGGCCGCTGGCTCAGCCCTCTCACCGCTTCCCCTTTCCGACGGCACAAACAATCCCACCTCTCCCATGCTGCAGCTCCCACCACAGCGGCCCCAGTGCTGCCCACTCCCACCCTCGGGGGCTCTGGGCTCCGGGAGGGTCCAGCAGAGTCACCCGGGGGGTCGTGGACCCCGAAGCGCCCGGTGCCGGGGCCCTGGGAACCCTGAAGTCACGACGGCTGCGAGCGGCAGCAATTGCCGCAACCGCTTCCTGTTCCCTTCAGCGAAAAACCGCTGTGCGTGTGCCCCGAGAGCCTGGCACGCCCGGCCCAGCCCGTGGGCTCCTTGCACCACGGCTCGTTAGCCTCCCACACAGCGCTCCTGCTAACGAGTCCCTGGTCTTTGCTGTCCTGGTTGGAGTTTGTGGGGCAACAGAGACCCCGAAGCCCAGCAGGTCTCAGTCTTATCGTGGGTGAAGTGATAGCACAGCACGGAAATGTCTGTACTGACCATATTCACCAGTGAAGGTGAGAGACAAGGACTTCAGCTCCAAGGCCAGTGGGGTGGTGCCCCTGCCCTGGCCTCGGCCCAGCAGACAGAGCCCCTGGCATGGTCTGGGCTCGGGTTTGTCAGCACAGCCATTCCCTCCTTCCCAACAAGCCCCGTGGGCTGATGCACACACGCTCCTCATCCCAGAGCCCCGAGCACTCACCAGCCCCAGCCAAGCCCTAATCAGAACAAGATCCACTCACACTCCAATTACTCAGAGACCGCAGCTTTGGCAGCACTTGGAATAGCAATTACCCTGTGCTCCAGGAAACCACAAGAGCAAAGAGGAATTAAGGTTTAATTTCTCTGAAGTCCACAAGAGCTCGATTAGCATCAGAGATCAGGGCAGCTCCTAAACACCAGGCAGCTGCTCTGGCTGATGGGATGGCGAGTTGTCCTTGGCTCAAACAAGGACAAGTTCTTTTCCTCCTGCCACGTGTCTGACATGGTTTTGGGGTTGCCAAAGCTGAGCTCTGCAGGCAGCCTGGAAGAGCGATGAGGGATGATGGCACGAGGGCTCTCTGAGCCTCGGCAGCCTCCCCATAGCATCCCAGAGAGCCCAGTGGGAAGCAAACCTCCTGGGACAGCGAGTTCAAGCTTTGTGGCTTTGCTTATTTTTGCATTTTAGGATCCCCCAGAGAATAAGCCTGTGCCAGAAGAAGCAAGTCCAAAACATCTTAAAATACCAGTTTATTTATGATCATTCTCACAGTAAGGGAATTCTGGACAGGCTTAGAAAAGAAATGGCACTTGAGTGCTGTGTCCAGTTCTGGGCCTCTCACAGCAAGAAAAGGCATTGAGGGGCTGGAGCGTGTCCGGAGAGGGGAATGGAGCTGGGGAAGGGGCTGGACAGTCAGTCCTATGAGGAAGGTGGGGGGACTCAGCCTGGAGAAAAGGAGGCTCAGAGGGGACCTTCTGGCTCTCTACAACTCCCTGACAGGAGGGGCAGCTGGGGTGGGAGGATTGGGCTCTGCTCCCTGGGAACAAGAGACAGGACAAGGGGAAAGGGCCTCAAGTCGTGCCAGGGGAGGTTGAGGTTGGACATCAGGAGGAATTTCTTCATGGAAGGGGTGGTCAGGCATTGGAAGGGGCTGCCCAGGGATGTGGTGGAGTCTGCATCCCTGAAGGTGTCCAAGGAATGAGTGGACATGGTACTCAGTGCCCTGGGCTGGGTGACAAGGTGGGGATGGGTCAAAGGTTGGACTCGATGATCTTGGAGGTCTTTTCCAACCTAAGCGATTCTGAGATTCTATGAAAGAGCTGGAGTCCAGCAGAGCTCTTTGGTGTGCCCAACACAGCGGGGGACAGCACAGGGCCACCTCTGGTCCCTTCTCCAGCCCCAAACTTGGAAGCAGTAGGTGGCATCAGCACTGCACGCTCTGCTCAACCAGCAACACCATCTCCCTCTCGGCTTGTCCCAGCCCTGGGCTGGAAAAGAGTTACTGGAGCCTGTCAGGGACAGGAGTGAGGAGTGCACCTCAAGCCCCCTGAAAAAGCAGCACTTTTTACACAATCACACGACTTGCTTTTATAGCAACTCATTCCGTGAGTGCCAAACTCCCTGCATCCTCCTGAGGGGCAGGTGGGGGAGAGAGCTCCACATGGATCCAAACCTGACTCAAAGGCTGGGAAAGGAAAGAGCATGAGCAGGGCTGAGGCAGGAAGAGCCAGAGGCAGGGGCAGAGCAAGACGTGAGCGGGGAGCTGGGCAAACCATGCTGGAACAGCACTGAAGGGAAGGCACATGGGGTATATTCACTGAGCAGCCAAAGAGGGATCTGGTAAGTCCCTCACCTCCTTGGTGCAGCCCACCAGGAGGGAAATCTTGGCTCTGGTGAAACAAAGCCAGGTTTAAGTTTGAAAGATCTGATACCTCCAGAGGGGCCTGGGCAGGGCAGGTGAGACAGGAGGTTCGTGGTGCACACCCAGTTACAGCAGCTGCACCACAGGACAGGGGTGGGGCTCATCCTGACTTTGATGCTTTAAAATTGCCTGTGAGGAGTTTGTCCCCTCCAAGGAGGGAAGACCAGGTCCATGCACAGGAAATAACAGAATTACACCACAGAGCTGCAGCTCTCGGTGCTCGAGAAGGAATTGTGGTACCAAAGTTCACCCGATGGCGTCAGAGACATCACCCAAGAGCCCTGGGTGAGGACATGGATCACCAGAGCCATGAGGCAGAGGAAGTTCCACTGGCTCCACACCACAAGCCCAGAGTTGGCAGATCTGTGAGTTTTGTTGTTTTTTCCTTACACCATTTATTTTGCAACTTATTCCAAGGTATGAATTTAGTGCTTTCTCGGTGGCAAAGCAGCCTTCAGTGCTGCACAGACAGCAGACACAAAATGAACAGTTATTCTTGGATAATTTATTCAGGATTTTAATATAAACAGTTAATTGTTCAATATTCTGACACACAGCAAGATTTTTTTTTTTATATTCAAAGATTTTCTGTACATGTCACTGCTTGGCTCTTAGATATGAAAACACTGAAAAAATAATCAAGGGGGAAGGTTTTTCTTTTTTTTTTCTTCCTTTAAAAAAAATCATGGCACATTTGATCCTTTATTTCAAACGAGAGGTATCTGCAGTACTATTTGTATTCTGGAACCTTAGATATGCAGAGGGAAAGGTGGGAGCAGCAAGAATGATCTGGGAAAAAAAAATAAAAACCCCAAGATTTCACAGAACACCATTTAACGTGTAACTTAAACTGCCTGTGGTTTATTTAAGTGAAGCAGAGAGCATTTGCTTTGGGCTGTGTTGGATGAAGCTGATGTCCAATTCCCCCATCCATGAAGGTCCTCAAACACAAACCAGTTTTGATACTCCAAGAATAAAATCATTCCCCAAACTAAAGCGAAAGGTAATGCTTTTCCTGCTTAAATTACACCCTACCTCTTCAGATTTAGAAGTGGCCTTGCTAAAATTCCCCATCAGTTTTCACAGGACTCAGTTATGAGGAAAGGCTTGGAAGCGGGGATGGTGGAAGCGTTGGAATGCTGCTGGGAGAGTCTGGATTTACAGAGCTTTGGTGTCGAGTCCAGCTCGGAGCTCTCAGGTAAGGAGTCCTCAGCTCAAGATTTACTGGTGCTGCTGGGACTGACCAGGGGCTGGGGCTCAGCTAAGCAAGAGCATCTGTGCCCACATTTAACCTCCACTGATGGTTCCTCTTTAGCTGCCAGGACTATTCCAGGTCCTCCCAGCCACCGGACCCTGTTCCCAAGGGACCTTTCTGGGCTGAGAAAAGAAACTATTTAATACCACCAGTTGGAACACTGGAGCGGGAACAAAACCACTACCAGGAACAGGATTTCTGGCCGATTGCAAATCTGTTGGCAAAAAAATAACAACACCATAGGAGTTAATACTAACTTTATTATACAATATTTAAAAAGTCATTTCTCTACCTGTCCCCTTACAGCTTGCATTGTGCTGCAGTGAATTTGCCCAAACTGCAAGAATAAGTGCTTCCTTCTGAGAAGGACAAGCAAATTCATTTTAAAAAGAAATACACATTTAATGACAGCAGATTTGCTAAAAAACGGTAACTTTAGAATTGCTTTTCAACAGTCAGGTTCCTCCAAAAGTCAATTGGATGATTGGCTTCACTCTTGTGATGCTCCTAACGAGGCTGAACACGTCAAGGCCTTACACCGACACTCACGGACAGAATCCAAGCAGAGGGAACACAGAGCCAAGCAGAAGGTAATAAAAAGGCCAAATCCCATTAAGTTCATACAAATACCAAACTAATCTTATTTTGAATTTCACGAAGTAACTATTTCTTGATTCCACTCCATTCAGCAGTTCCTTTCCCTGGACCACAGGACGCTACGAGGGGCGGCGGCTCTTTCGACAGGGCCGGGGTTCCTGCGAGTCCCCGGCTCCCAGAGGATCACAGGGTTCATCTGCAGTTCCGTGCTCACTCCAGGCTCTGAGCCGATCCCACACGGATCACGGGAGCACCTAGCACAGCCTTGAGAGTCAGGTTTTATGGCACAAAGATATTTCACTTTCTGACTTGTAAAACAAGGTTCCAGTCTCGGTAGCAGGAAGGGCCCGGGACACCTCGGGGTCTGTCTTCGTGTCACAGTGGCATTGAGAGGGAACTCAACTGCCTCCCTCCCTCCTCTGGAACAGAGGCTCAGCACCCTTCTCACTCCTGTTTCCTATTTGCCTTCAGCACAGTCAGCTCAGTAACACAAGAAGCAACTTTGAGATTTTTTTTTCCGAAAGAGATACCAACACTATACGCAAAACAGACTAAAATTAAGCAAAGTGTCCCATTGCTATAATACAAATTTAGGAGGAAAGAGATAAAACTACCCATAAATTAAGAGTACCCTTTAGCAACCTAAAAGCAGCCTCTTCATACCCACACAGCTGCTTTACGATCATCGCTGCAGCGTGGTCTAGTTCCCATCACCTTTCCCAACCCAGTGCTGGCACAGAGTTTATGTCTGAGCTCTTCTATTTTACAACACAATAGAGTATTTACAAGCAGCCAAGACAGACACGTTCCTAACCCAGCAGCCAAGCTTTGCAGTGCTGCACTGGCCCACGAGAGAAGTTCCAGATTGGCAAGAGCCGTTCAGGAAGTGGCAATCGAATTTAATGTGGAAACCTTTCTGAGAAACCTCTCCAGCCTCGCACTTCAGATTTTTTCTCAGTGAAAGCTCAGCAGAGCTCAGCTTCTTGTTCTTCCCGATTCATCAGAGTGAATTTTTGGCTACGTGGTGGTGCCAGAGTGTGCCCAGGAGGCTCCAGCTGCTCCTGGACAGGCTGAGGGGTCTGTCCTGCTGTCCCGTGCTGTGAGTGGGGCATTCTCTGCCCACAAAGGGCAGGAGCCAACCCTCCAACAAATGCTAATGCAAGGAAAGAAAGGGCTTCCCACTGCTGGCTGCCCTCCTCCAGCCATCCCACCTGCTCTCCTGCACTAGCGTTTGGCTCCTTGTGAGCAGCAGCAGCAAGTGTTGTGCTTCCACTGCAGCTGGGGAATTCTGGCCCCATAAGGATCTGGCTGGAGCAAAGAGCAGCAGCTCCCCCGAGGAAGGCTCAGCACAGCACCCCTGCCCACGCTGGGGTCCCTGGCAGCACCCCAGAGAAGGTTTCATTAGCACGTGAGTCTCCACTTGCAGGAATTCTCTGAGCAGGAATCAGCGAGATCCGAGTGAGGCATTCGGGCATCCCCGGGGCGAGGATCTTCCAGCAGCAGAGACCAAAGTGTCGGCCGTGAGCCAAGGAAGGATTTTCCAGCAGTGAGAGCTGGGCTTTGCGGGTGATGTTCATTTATTCTTCCTAATTCTACAGCTGAGGGTGATCTGTAACAGCCACGAGCAGCAACCACTAGTGTTATTTGTCTTACAAAGGAGAAACACGATACCCTCACCACTGGTACCACACGCCTTTCCTCACCCTGGGCACAAGGTGGGAAGGGTGAGTCATCTTTACACACAGTGCTGGGTACAGAGAACTGCCCCGTCCGGTGCAGAGTGCAGGTGACACTATGAGCCATGGGAAGGGACTGCCTGTCCCTGGAGCAACACCCGCTCCCTGGGTCAGCCGTCCGAGTGTTGCAAACCATGTGTACTCACAGGGCCAACCAGTATCAACCACGTGGAAAAGCCAGACCCAATACGAGGTTCCAATGTTCCTTCAGGTAAAAGATCTTCCATTCCCACAGTTATGGTCACTGCCATTGGAAATGTTATCAAAGCAAGGGCGTGCTGGGAAAGGTTTATTTCAGGAGGTCACCGGCAGGGCCTCGGGTCACCTGTGCACAGCGAAAAGAGCAGCGACAAGACACCCCAACCCAACCCCAACAGCAAGGGCTGGTCCCAGTCCCTGCTCCACGCTGGCACATGCTGCTCCAGGAGGAAGCAGCCTGCTCCTTTTAGGTCATGAGTTCACTAAAGTCCAAACATTTAAATGGCTCTTTTGTTTTGTTTTGTTTTTTTTTTTTTTTTTTTTTTTTTTTTTTTTTTTTTTTTAAATCACAACAGAACTAAGGGATGAGATCAGATCCAAATTTGTAAATGGGTTCATTGGCCACTACTGTTCAGATTAGGGATCAACAGTGACGAGCCATTCTCCTTCCCATTCCCTTCATGAATGGTCCCTGGTATTGGAATCAGCTGATACTGATTTTCCCTGATCCACAATAGGTCCAGATCAGAATATTTAAACAGGTTTAGAGGTGCGTAGTATTAAAAAATATCCTTAAGAAACACTGAGGTAGACTGCACCAGAACAGGACAAAAATAATCCCACCACATCCACCTGCCAAGATTTTACGGATACAAATTTACACGTTCTGTGTGTTTAAGAAAACAAATTGTTTGTTGCTATTTTTTTTTACAGTGTTTTATATATTAAAATAAATAAAAAAATTCTAATAAGAAAAACTTCTCTTCCTTAGAAAAGTGTGAGAATATGTCTTCTTTCCTGCAGTGTAGTATAGAGCTGCTAAACAGTTACGACTTTGTAAAGCAGAAGAAATGTAAACGAGGCCTTTTGAAATCCAAAGGTTCTCACCCATGTCTGGACTGTGTTTTCCACCCAAATTTGTGGAGCAACCTGTACCCTCCACCCAGTCTGAACCGACCAGCCTCCAGCAGCAAAGGGCCCGACAGCTCCTGGCGGTGCCCAGGGTCCATCATCCCCCCTGGAGGCTGCAGGATGCGGGCTCGGAGAGCTCTTCCCTACGGACTCCAGCCCCTCTCCCTCGGTTACAGCAGCAGCACTGCCCGGGCTGGAACCAAGAGCCACAGACCAGCTCAGCCTTCCTGCTCTGCCGAGCCAGGGCACCTCGTTCTCTCCTGGCAGGGAGCACAAAACAGGTCTCGGACTTCTCCAGGATGAGAAGTGGAGGACTGAGCATCTCTCCCTGCTTTTCAAGCACCTCCTGCACGACATGGGCCTGCAACATCCATCATCTTCGGCTCCTGCTCCCGCGCTCCTCCTGCCAGCTCGCTGCCAGACACGTCTGAGCTTCACCATGATTTTCTAACATTGGATGCTAATCAGCTCTGTCTTTGCAAACAGCAGCACAACAAAGCACAGTCCAGAAGGTGAGAGCTGACATCCCGACGAGCCGAACGCCGCGTCCCGGGAATTGTGCCGCGGGAATCTCAGGGGACACGGGGCCGGACACCTGGGAGCAGCAGACAGGCAGCGAACCAGGGTCACCTCCGGCCTGCAGAGCCCAGAGCTTGGTGCTCCCCCCTCCAGTGTCCCTTTCTCAGTTCCAGTTCGTGCTCATCCTCCCTCGCCGGCTGCGTCCGCGGCACGGAAGGCGAAGAGAGGGACACGGGGGCAAAGGAGCAGCAGGACTCGAGGCCAGGATGTTCTGTGTCCTTCAGCCCCCGACACCCGAGACAGGGCTTCGACTGGAGCCAGCTGACTGTGCTGTACAAATCGTGAAACTGTTACAAAGCCTTGTCAAGTATGAACTGAACATGTGCTTCATCGCTCCTGCAAGGCTAGAATTAGTTCATTCTGAAATCTTTGGACCACTTTAAGACCAAACAATCCCCCAAAATCTCTCCCCGCCCCAAAAGGATCATAAACAGTCAATAATTTATATGAAGTTAAAATTTAAACTAAAGACATCTTTAAATATGTTACAACAAACAATATATATACTCAATGCTGTAAGGACAGAAAACTCCGTGTCTCAGGTCAGGGGACTCCTACTTCGTTTGGTCTTAAAAGTACCCACAAATCTCAGATTTCTGCTCATTTAGCTCCCAGCACATTTTCCTCATTTGTTAATGAGAGAAAACCTGCTCCCAAGAGTCCTCAGTATAAAAATAATCTGTTTAGGATTCAGTCCCTCCAGGGAAACGGGAAAAAAGATAAGTACACACTTCCAAGAAGAGGAAAGCTCCTGTGAGAACACTGAATCAGAGAATAGGCAGAGTTGGAAGGGACCCACCAGGATCATCGAGTCCAACTCCTGGCCCTGTACAGGACACCCCACGAATCCCACCATGTGCCTGAAAGCGTTGTAAGTTGTGTACAAAACCAGAAGTGTCTCTTTTGCTGTAGGTTACACCCCACATGTTGATACTGCACACACGCACACACACACGCCCACGCACGCACCCCTGGGGCCGAGCCCCTTGAAAAAAGTATGAAAGCAGCAGCTATTGGTCAATCTGAGGATCTGGCGCGTCCGGCTGATGTGCTGAATCCCTCAGCTGTAGTGGAGAGCCTGCCTGAAAGCCTGGAATTCTACTGGAAGTGCTCTTGTGCCGCAGCTCAGACACCAGCGAACTTCACGTCTTCTGTTGGCCAACACGGATGCTCCTCCTGCGGTTGAACTCACACGGTCGCTTCCTGTTGTGAAACCATGGTTACAGAAGGGACAGCAGCCATGGAAACCTCTTCCATTTATGTTCACAGATAAGTCCACTGACAACCAGTCAACTTGGCAAAAAAAAAAAAAAAAAAATTAATCATAAGATGATTAAAAATCTGAAGAGTTTGTAGATGTGTGTCATACACTGTGGCAGCAATAACAAGAGTCCTGAGATTTGTGGAGGGGGGAAAAAAGCAGACACAACCCTTGGGCCAAACAGGAAGTGTTAGGAAGGGCTTGACCTGGGCATGGAGAGAATGCGCCCGTTTTTCTTGCCACCGTTCATGTGAGTGTAAGGGATGTGCTCCTCATAGTTCCCCTTGAGGGCCATGGAGGGTCCATTGTCCCTGCCCAGCGCTTTGTCCCTCTGGGAGTACGAGGAGGGGTCGAGGGGAATGCTCTCCATGTTCTCGAAGTCCATCTCGTACTCCTCCGTCTCCAGAGGTTTGTTCTCCTCGCTGTAGAAGAAGGAGACCTCGTGGAAGCTGGGGTGCAAGTCCTCCTTCAGCATCTCGATGATCTCGATGAAGGTGGGGCGCATTTTCGGGTTGTACTGCCAGCACATCTGCATCAGGCTGTGCCTGCAGCAGGACACAGCAGAGTCAGGGCAGGAGAACCAATTCCACGCGCAGCCCAAGGCTGGCACCCGTGGCAGACCACCCGCCGCCCACACTACACCTCTGACACCCCAGGTCGCTTGTTCTCTTTCCAGCCTCCACGTTTGCCTGTAGATCCTGACACTCCTTTTTCTCTATTTCTGTCTGGATGAAAAATTCCTTCCAATTCCTTCAATTGTTCTTGACTTGGCTCCCGAAGGAAACAGGGCTGTGGTTCACAGACTCTGTGTGTGTGCACACGCACTTACAGCCAGGTCATCGCTTTTTAATTAATTCCCTTTTAATTTTAACTCAGCCTGAAAGATAACAAAGCTCCTAAAACTTCAAGGAAAATGGGAGGCTGGGAAGAGGACAGAGGTCCTGTAAACATCCCACCCAAAAGAAAGGCTGCAGCAAGAGGTCACATGTTATCAGACACCACAGAGAAAGAACTTACAAATACAAATAGAGTTTCAAACTGGAGTTTGTTACTGGCCATGAGACAAATGTCCAGCACAGCAGGGTTTTTTCATAGGGATACTCACAAAACATGTTTATTTTATGACTCTGGAAGTGCTGTTTTGGCCAGAAGCAGCTGGGGGAAGAGGTTACCAGAACCAGCGAGTTACCATCTGTGCTCCCTTTTCCAGCCAGAGCTCCTTTCCCTCACAACTGCTCCAGTGTGACTCCTCACACAGAATCCCAGAATCATTTCAGTTGGAAAAGACCTCCCAAGATCATGCAGTCCAGCCTTTGACCAATTCCCACCTTGTCAACCAGCCCAGGGCACTGACTGCCACATCCAGTCATTCTCTGGACACCTCT
The DNA here is from genome assembly GCA_013397565.1 of Ptilonorhynchus violaceus. Classification (NCBI taxonomy): domain Eukaryota; kingdom Metazoa; phylum Chordata; class Aves; order Passeriformes; family Ptilonorhynchidae; genus Ptilonorhynchus; species Ptilonorhynchus violaceus. The sequence continues at coordinate 361,606 of VZRJ01004784.1, read as the reverse complement.
GGGGATGGGGACTTCACCACCTCCCTGGGCAGCCCCTTCCCCGGATCACTAAGGATGCTTTTGGTGGAATTTCTGTGGGAGGTGCCTCACTAAAGTCTGTTTTGCTGCTCCCCAATCGAGGAGGGGTTAAGAGGTGCCACAGGTCAGGCCAACTTTGTCGGCCACACTTCAGCCAAAGAGTGCAACTCGGCTGGTTGTCCCTGCTTCAATACTTACAGCCTCTCCGGGCAGTTGTCCGGCTGATCCAGGTATCCTCCATCCATGACAAACTTTAGCACCTGTTCGTTGGAGAGTCCCTGGTACGGCTGCTCTGCCAAGCTGCTGATTTCCCAAAGGACAACACCAAATGACCTAAGGGAGAGAGAAGACTCCTGGTGAGAACAAAACATCCCAGAGCTCTCCCAGTGACGGAGTTATTTTGGAAAACACACACTTCAAAAGAACACGACTGTATTTCTATGGGAGTGTTTCAAAACAACGGCTTTGTTTTGTCTGTGCTCTGAACAAATCAGTTTAAACTATCTGTGTTAAAACAATGAACTCCTGAGCTGGAATCCATCTGGGATTGCAGAGTTCAACTTACCACACGTCGGAGTAGGTGGTGAACACCCCGTCCTTCAGCGACTCCGGGGCCATCCAGCGCACGGGCAGCAGCCCTTTGCCTCCTTTGCGGTAATAATCCGTCTCGTAGATGTCCCTGGTCATCCCAAAGTCTGAGAAAGGCAATTGGGATGTGTTAAATGCTTCTCCCTCCATCCTGCTTTTCCTGTGCAACTTCTCCAGATGGATTTTGCCTTCCCCCCCACTCCCATGGCCCAGCCTGCAGTCATCTGTCACCTCGTGATTAACGTTCAAAACATTTCCCTTTTCCTGCATTTTTTCTACAGACCCATGACAGAACTCCAGAGTTGAATTTTTTGGTGACAGCTTCTATTCTAAACATTATTTTATTCACCCTTTGTAAGTAAAACAGAGCTCCCTTTGCCTGAAATCCCACTGCCTTGGCTTTAACTCCACAGAGCTCTGAAAAATCACCACTCTGGGGGGTTTCAGGTTATTTTTAAATGTTGCATTTACTTATTTCTAAAAGGGTTTGGGTTAAAAACTGGGTTAAATTACTTTTAAAAGCCACTTGACCCAACGACAGGATTATCAACACTGAGTTTGTTGTACCAAACCTCTTTTTTGTCATAATTCTCATGGAAGCAAAGACCAGTGAGACAAACCCAGGCTGCTTAGGCGGAAAGGCAATGAACTTTTTGGGCAGAGGTTTGGGAATAGAGAAGGTGAGAAAAACTGGTTGTACAGGAGATGTTTTCCTTACTGAAGTCCATACAATTCTGTTACAGGGAAGAACTACAGGGAAGTGCTATAATTTTCCAAAGGCAGAGAGTGAGAATCACCCATGTTTGCCACATTGGTCTTGGGCTTCACCCATCTGCCTCTACAACAAATGTGATGCACAGAACCATCTTCTTCCACAGAATGGCCTGGGTTGGAAGGGACCTTAAGGACCATGTTCTGATCCAGCACTACCTACCCCCGATTTTCACAGTGAAGTCCTCTGCCACCATGCAATTCCGAGCTGCCAGATCCCTGTGGACAAACTTCTTGGCATTCAGGTAGGCCATGCCATCGGCGATCTCTGCAGCCATCTGGATCATCTCCCTCAGCGTTGGGGGCGGCCGGCCGGGGTTGTTCTGCAACAAAAAATCACAATCCCAGAATGGGTTGGGTTGGAAGGGACCTTAGAGATCATCCAGTGCCATCCCCTTGCCATGGGCAGTGACACCTTCCATTATCCCAGGCTGCCCCAAGCCCCATCCAGCCTGGCCTTGGACACTTCCAGGGATGGGGCAGCCACAGCTTCTCTGGATAACCTGTGCCAGGGAACAATTTCTTCCCGATATCCCATCGCATCTACCCTCTTTCAGCTTAAAGCCATTAAATAAAGAAGTATTAAACCCCAAATCAAGTCACTCTGTTCCACAACACCCTCTCTCCTGTCTTTACCTCAGCTTCAGGCCTCAAAGAGCGGAGGTAACTTTTCAGATCCCCGTGTGCCATCAGCTCCATGACCACCAGCGTAGGCTGTCCCTTGGACACCACTCCGAGGAGGCGAACCTGGAAAAGACGTGAGAAATTCCCTCAAGGCTGCGTCCAAACACAGCAGGCAAAGCCAACAACTCCCGAAACAGAGCTGAGAACGGCCCCACAAAACCTTGTCGGGCTGAGAGGTTTAGAAGGAGCAGAAGTGAAACGACTTGGGCAGATGGGTTTGGCGGAATCCGACCGGGAAAGATCCCAGCTCTGCTCGATCGGCTGCCTCTGCTGCTTTGGCGAGCCGAGGGTCGGGCTCTGAAGGCACGGCAGGGCTGAGCTGTGCGCTGAGGCACCCAGCACTTACCACATGATGGCAGCTGAAGCCTTTCATCACCGAGGCCTCGTTGAGGAACTCGATGCGCTCGCGCAGGCTGGCAGACTCGTTCACCGTCTTCACGGCCACGCGCGTCTCGGGCTCGCCCTTCACGATGTCCTTGGCGATGCCCTCGTACACCATCCCGAAGGAGCCCTGGCCCAGCTCCCGCAGGAGGGTGATCTTGTCCCGTGGCACCTCCCACTCGTCAGGGACATAAACTGTAGGGCAGAGGGGAACAGTTCTGAACCGAGCAAGCGCCTTTTGAAAGACGTTCCTGCAGCAGCCCTGGTTAGAATTTTGTAGAATTCATCCCCAGAGGGCAGCCTGGGGATAAATTCCACAAAAGGACCAGAAAACCCCATAAAGACAATTCCGACCCCACCCTGCTGCACTGACTGAACACGAGAAATAAGCCCTGGTTGCTCTCACCATCACTGGCACTGATGTACTCGGGGTTGGAGGATGCGTACAGGGGTCCCGTTGGTCCTTCGGTTTGTCTGCAAGAGACACAAATTCTTCAGCGTTTTGCTGAACTCGAGGCAAACTCAGCCTTTGACACACTCGAGGTGAGGGCATTTTGATTAATCCCCAAAGCATGCAGCAAATAAACTGTCCCCATTACGGCACAAACTATTTCCTACACTGAATTAATGATGTAATCATTAAACTAAACAAAAACCGACTCCCAACAAAGCAACAGAAGTTTTGGATGTAAGTTTTGGTGTGTCTGGTGAAAACAAGGTAAAATTGCACTCACCTCTTTTTCACAAGCACGTAAGCAGCTCCAATAATTCCAGCAATTATTATGGCAAAAATAATGGGAACAATTATAACAGCAATATTTGGCTGAGCATTCACTAAGAGAGAAAGAGAGAGTTGGAGGTATTAATACAGGTCCAAAATCCGAATTTTTTCCTCAGTAAAATCTTCCCCTTCAATAAATACCTCCACAAATACAAAACTAGAGGCTATTTCAGATACAGAATGTGGGGCTCTTCAGAATGAGGATTAATTAAAAAAACCCCATGTATTTCCAAGGAATTTTCAGGTTCTTGAGAGCAGATGTATTCGGCAAATATTTAATGACTCCCTAGGGTTCTCTGTGCACTGCTTGCTACACCCCATCCTCCAGGGATTAAATGTCGAAAATAAAATGAACTCACAATAATCAGCCACGTAAAAGAAGGTGGGTTCTGTCCAGGAGCCATTCCCAGCCAGGGAGGTGGCCCTTATCCGGACACTGTAGTTCCCAGGCTGCAGTCCCCGGAGCTTGCAGCCGTTCTCGCTGGCAAAGTGCTTGCGGGACACGCAGAAATGGGCCTCCTGTGGGGAGAGGGGGCTGTGTCAGGCTCCTGCTGCAGCACCCAGGGCTCCCTGAGAGCTCCCCGGGGCTCCTGCAGCACCTCCCAGCAGGCAAACGCACACCCAAGGGCTCTCTGTCTGCTCCAGTTTGTGCTTTGTGCTGGGTTTGTGTTTTACTGCACTAGTTCAGGTTCCAGAGAGCAAGTGCCACGTGCTGCCCCAGCCCTCAGCCCTGACACTGGACGGGCACTGGTGAGTGCCACTGTCCCTGTGCCACTGACACCAGCTCTGCCCCTGTGCCACTGACACCAGCTCTGTCCCCCTGGCACTGACACCAGCTCTGTCTCCACAAGCTCCTGTCATGTTCAACAACTTCCTAATTCCTCTAAGCAACTTCAATTTTACAGAATCACAGAAACATCAAGGCTGGAAGAGACCTTCAAGATCAAGTCCCACCATCAACCCAGCACCACCATCATCAGCCCTAAAATGTGTCTCCAAGTGCCACATTCAAACATCTCCTCAATGTTTCCAGAGATAGTGGCTCCACCATCTCCTTGGGCAACTTATTCCAATGCCTGAGCACTCTTGCAGGGCCAGCTTAAGGCCATTTGCTCTCATCCTTTCATCTGAGACACAGCAGTCTGGGGTTTCTGTCCTGTGAAACAACATTTCTAGAAAAGCTCCATGCAGAAAGTTGGCAAATCAGCTAAACTTGCTTGGCAAATGGGCACCACAGAGGCAGAGCATTTCCTGACGTCACCCCAGGCTTCCAGAGGAGACAAATTCACCAGTACAGTTTTGTGTCCCATTAGAAACCTGACCAGACAGGGCACCATATCCACGAGGACTATTAAATCCTAAAGAGCTCTGGGCTCCCAGGTGGAGCCACTTCTCCAGGGGTGCTGTGAAAGCAGAAAGTCTCACCTCTGTCTCCCCGAGCCGCCCGTAGTTCACCTCGTAGAGCACGATGAGGCCGTTGGGCTCCTTTGGCTCCTGCCACTTCAAATGCACCGTGTTCTTTTCAACCACTTCATGGGAAACGGGGCCAACGATGTCATCAGCCTTAGCTAGAACCAAGTTCATGATTAATAATGGTGTAGTTTAGTCTTGGGCAAAATCCACACCTGCCAATACCTCATCCATCCTCCTTTCCCACTCGGGTGTAAGGATAGCCCCGGTGTCATGTACTGCAGCTGGCTCCCATGGGAAAAGCAGCATTTTGGGAACAGCCCCCAAGCCCAAGCAGGGCTCAGGGAGAGAATTACCTTCTGGCATGGTCCTGGCACTGACATAAGCTGCCACGCTGCAGCGGGACTCCTGAGCATCGTGGTTGCAGGCGTGGAGCTCGATGCGGTAGCCGGTGAAATGCCGCAGCCCCGAGATCACCAGGGACTCCTTCGACAGCACTTTTTCAAAAGGTTTCTGCTCCTCTGCACCCTCAGGTCCTGCTGCAGAGTTATTGGGAGAGGCTGGGATGGTGGGTAACACCACGGTGGCGTTTGCCACGGAGCCAAGGTCTCTTCGTTTTCTGGATGGCCTGTTAAATAACACGGGTCACCACGTTACTTGTTATACTCAGTGTCAACACATCCATCTCAAGAGTTAAAATGGGAGAGCTCAGAGTGCCACTGAAAACTCAAACTGATATTTGCCATGCAACAAAGAAATTCAGGATTTTTTTTTTTTTTTTAACCAAGCAACGTGTCTTTATAAAATTCTGTATCCCCGAGACTCTCTCCCTGCACAACTGCACACAAGGGAATAAAACAAAAATAAACCAATCCAAGCCTCAAGCATTTGCTTGAGAATTCCAGTTCTCCTGGATGTGCCAGCTGAGTCTAACTTTACCAGGTTGCCTCACGGATGCCTCGGGCAGGGTTGCAATGCTTTGCAGTTCAGCTCTGTGGGAGCTGCAGCTCCGAGCAAACGAGGTCACGCCACGGCCCCCGACTCGGCGACCTCAGATGTGCCACATAGCCCAAGTGTCACCAACTCGCATTTATAAAGCACGAGGCCACTGCCACAGCTCACTGGAATACATTTGTCACTCTGAACCCTAAGGCTGAACCTCGATGGATACACAAAACATTTTAACCTTTTCCCAAGAGATCAAATCTATTAAGTCCTTTTCAATGCACGCATTTAAAACTCATGATTTTGTTTTACATATTCATTGTGTGGCTTTGTTAACCAAATGTTAACAAATGTAACCAAATGCTTCTGAAATGATAGCATTTCTGTCTGAAAATCCAATTTTTTCACTTGTAAAACCAGCACCTGCAGTGTGACTGTGTCACCTCCCCTGTCTGCACCTGAGTGCCACCAGCCAGCTTTAATGTCAGGTTCTATCAGCAAATAAACAGAATAAATTCAACAGAATTAGGAACCATTCAAAAATTTCATTTTCTTGGCAAGAAAAAAGAAAAAAAAAAGAAGAAGGGATCAGTACCAAACCAAAAGTGTTCATTCTAACACTCTGTGTCCTGCCACACATTTGGCACGGGGAATTCCAGGTTGGGAATGAACCAACGTGGTGAATCAGTAACTGTATTCAGTTACACAAAAGGAATTAATGCCAGTTGAAATCCAGACCATGTATTTTAAGGGGGTGATGATCTTTTTGTGTGTGTGTGTGCATGTGTGTGCAGCTATTAAAGGGTACAAAGAGTGACCTGAACTGAACCCACACTTGAGGCATCTCCAGGCTCTAAAAATGTAACAAGCTGTTGAAGCAAATCTTTGCTGCTGAACTGAACTTTCCACTGCCACCCTCTGACTACCAGGCCATGGCCAGCCCCAGCCCCAGCCCCAGCAGGGACAGGGGGACAGGTCTCTGCCACCTTCCTGCTTCCCTCTGCTCCCTTCCTGGTGCTGTTTCTCCTCCTACAGCAAATGCCACCAGCCAGAAAGCAGAGTTTGAGATTTCCTCAGACTAAACACTGATACAACACAAATATTCACAGAATTGTCATCATCACAGAATGGGCTGGGTTGGAAGGGACCTTAAAGCTCATCTCATTCCACCCCCTGCCATGGGCAGGACACCTTCCACTATCCCAAGCTGCTCTGCTCCAAGCCCCATCCAACCTGACCTTGGACACTTCCAGGGATGGGGCAGCCACAGCTTCTCTGGGCAGCCTGTGCCAGGGCCTCCCCACCCTCACAGCCAACAATTCCTTCCCAAAGAATATTCATCCACCTGATGACAAAACAGGGTGACGAACGGCAGGTTCAGCAAGCACATTCCAGTTTTAAGTTTTCTCTTTCTTAATTACTAATTAACTCCTTCTGGAGCTGCTGTTCCCTCGCTGTTGTGAGCAGTGTCCCCTCACCGTGGGGCAGAGTTCAGAGGCCCAGCTCTGGGTCATGCCACCTCCCTCCTTGGGAAGGGTTCCTTATGGTCAACCAGAGCCTTGCTTGCATAAAAGCAAAAGCTACACCCTCTGTTTACAAAGTGTGAATTCAGCTGATCCTTGTCTTTAAGGGAATTTTGTTTTTCACAAGTAAAACAGTAATTTGACCACTGATGCAACACAGAGTAAAATGCAAGAATTCCTTCCTTCTCAAGTCACAGAAAGTAAGAAAAGCTTTTGAAGCTGTAAATCCCCAATCTTCCCATATTTATTATCCTGGATTTGCAGCAATTTTCTTGCCAAATTCTCTGTATGTTCAAACATCTGATTCTTCTCAGAGTTGTTCCCGTGCTTTGGGGCCATTTCAGCAGCTCCAGTGAGTTCTCTGTGAAAGCTCCAGATCCAGGTTCCTCCTGCTCTCACAAATGACCTGTGTGAGGCTCACAGGGCCTGGAAGTGACAGCTCATCACATGCAGCATGGCCTGTGCTGGGGGATTCCAAAAATGCCTTTGGTGCCTTAAGCCAAGCTTTTCCACACACCTGAAACTGCCCTGGGACAGCTGGCCTGGCTTCCCCCTGTGCTGGCAAAAGCATTTTATATTTGTCTGTGAAATTAACTGAATTGGGAAATGCAGGAGAAAGCAACTAACTTTTCTGTGAGTAATTTCTCAGATTTTTGTCCCTCTGTAACCCAGGAATATTGGGAATGGCACGAGTGTGTGTGACAGAGAGGACAGAGACAGAAAACTGGGACTGCTCCTGCTCTTCCTCCAGTGGTGATGGGGCCATACATGGAATGACATCCTGAACAGCAGCCATTTAGTTCCCCTCTGCCTCTCAGGACTTTTTTTGAAACCTTTCCATGCTTTCCACAGAGTCATGGAGCAGGTGAGGCTGGAAGGCACCTCTGGGGATTGTCTCATCCTTGCCCAGAGCAGGAGCAGCTGGAGCAGGTGGCCCAGGACCATGTTTGAGTATCTGCAGGGATGGAGACTCCACACAGCCCTGGGCAGCCTGTTCCAGGGTGTAACCACCCACCAGCTCCAGTCTGTGCAAAACTCCTCCAAAATAAGAGCAAATAACACAGGAAAGAAGAAACAAAGCATCAGCTTCTGATGGCCACTTTGTTCAGCTCCAAAGGGAGGTCACAGAGGACCTGGTGTGAAGACACTGCCAGCTCTGCCCGAGCAGAGGAACATTCCTGAGCCTCCAGTTTGGTTTTTTGTCAGTGCCAGAACAAACTGACCCCCAGGAGTTGTGACAGTGGCTCCTGGAGTACGAAATCAACGTGCACAGGGTAAGGAACTGTGATTTCCAGAGGGGTGAGATCAGCCCTGGAACTAAGGCTGGATCCCACACAGGGATCAGATCACTGGGAACAGGGCAGGAGGGGAGAAATGGCACGTGGAGAACAAGGAGACATCAGGGAGAAACTGCTGTGATTCTGCCCCCCTGGCATCTCGTGTTCCCTGCTGGCCTCGTCCCCGAGATTCCTCCCGTGACTGGCAGGTTCCTTCTCCCCAGGAGAGGCCACACAGCACCTCGGGAGGGGTCACTGCGCTCTCAGAAGCCACAAAAAAAGCACCTGAAGTAAACCACACTCCCTGCTCCCTGCCAGGCTCTGTGAGCAGGTGATAGCACAGTATTCACAGGAAAAAGAATTCTGATTTATGTGGCAACAGCCTGGAGCTTGCCAGGGAGGACAAGCAGGACGTGGCAGCAGGGAGGTGTCTTTATCACTGGCTTGTCTCAAAAAGGATTAGCTGGCCCTAGGGATGTGGAGATGTCTTCCTTAGGAGGCTGACAAGGTGGCACATCCTGGTGATTGGTTTCTTCCTAAAATACATACCCCAGAAAGTGGCCTGAGAAGCATCCTGAGCTGGCTGCACAATAAAAAAGGGGGGAAAAAAAAGAAATCAGATTGTCAGAATTGTCTGCCTACATCAGAGGAGTTTGGCTTTTGCTCATGGCTTGGTTCTCCTCTGCTTTGGAATATGTCATATCCTGGCATTCTTTGGCACTCTGAAACTTGTCCTGATGGGCACCAGCAGCCAGGGAACAGCAAAAGGAGGGGTCAAGCTTCCAGGTGAGAACTGCAGGTACCAGGGCAGGGAACACCAGGGATGCTTTTAACAGGGAAAATGCTCAGTGCAGCGACCCAGCTTTTGTCAAGCAGCTGCAAACACAGGTTTGTTGGCTGAGGGCAGCAAGCAGAGAATAAATTTAGAGCACAAAATGCGTGACAGGGAAGAGGGTAAATCACCACAGATCCTAACCTGCTTCCCAGCACTTCCTCCCCGAGCTGCAGATGAAGTGTGAAGACATTCAACACCACTTAATGTGACACTGTGTGTGCCACTCAAAACAGGACATTCACCACCCACAGCACTCACATTCCTCATGGTATTGGAGGTATTTCCCACACTAAGTGCAAGGAAGACCACAAATACCACGCTGAAGGACGAGGCTGTGGCCTGGTAAACTGCCCTTTTCCTTTCTTTTCAACTCAATGAAAAACTTGACCACAAAATTTCAAGACAGCAAAAAAAAAATCGCTATTTTTGGCATCATCCGAGTTTAAATGAGCTGCAGGCTGTTTGTTAAGGATTCTCACTTTATTCTCGAGCTGAGGAGAATTCAAGGACAGGAAATGAAAGCAGGATCTTCCCAAATTGCAGGAACATCCATGGTTGGTGCTCAGCTCTCCCCATTCCAACACTCACATCCAGCTGGACTAGACAGGCTCGTGGAAGCCTGGCAGTGTGGCAGTGTCCAGCCTGATATTTTTATTTAATACTCAATTACATTTCCCTCCTCCTGACACCTGGGCAGCCCCATCTGATGTTCTTACCTGGGCACAAAAACCTCGTTGTGGAGATAATTCTCGAAGGTCTTGCGGAAAGCAGACTCCTCCAGCTCCTTCTGTATCTGGGAGTCTGTTTTAGGACAGGAACAACATTCCCCACTGACATCCTCGTTTTCACTCTGATTGTACTTCTGGGGGTCTTCAGATTCAAAAGGAGGAGACCAGGTCCTTGAGGGCAGCTTTAATCCTGGGGACAAAACAGTTTTAGTGTCACTTGTGCCTGACTTGGTGGAAGATGTTTGATCCTACAAAGATCCCAAACCAGGGTACACAGGATTCGTGGCATCTTTGGGCATCCCAAACTTTCACATCCAGGGCTGAGCAGTTCCGTCAGGCCTTTGACTCAAAAATGCTATTTTTGAAGAAGAGCTTGGATGCTGCTTTATGCCAGTTCAGGTAACACAGAGCAGCAGGTGAGATTTTGGGAGTCCTCAGTGAAATTCTGTGTTCTCAAGGAATTCCAAACCAGGCACCAGCTGCCTTCAAAAATTAACTTGGCCCTGAGCTCCAGAAGCACTGAAATTTTAAATTTTAATATGGCCACGACTGCTGTTAAACTTATAACTCAATTTAAAAGGAACAAGGGCAGAAGGGAGATCCCCAAAGGAAAAAAACATGTGATTACTTTGTAAAAAATGGTTTTAGACATACCTTGGCAGTAGCACCTAATGAATAATGTAACAGAATAGAGAGGGACGGAGCTGTTTCTTGAACAACAGTATTGAAACCAGCACAACTGGACCCCAGAGCACCTCCAAGGCAAAAACTCCAGGCAGTGCTGGGAGAGACTGAAGGAAAGGCCCGGAGAGAGAGGTACCCACTCACCTTTCAGGCAGTAATCGAGTTCATAGAGCTCACTGTCCTCTGCCTGCTGCTGCCAGTACACCAGGTAGTGTGTGATGTTCCCGTTGGGCTCCGAGGGCGGCTTCCACTTCAGGATGATTTGGGACGAGGAGTTGGAAACGGATATCGGATCTAACGGGACTGACGGAACTGCGTGGGTGGGGAAGAGACAGAGGTCACTGCCCTGCCCTGCCAGAGCCTGGCACAGCAGGGACAAGCACAGGCAAGATTCCATGTCTATGGGAGTCAGGCATTCCTTGGCACCCAGCAGGGTCACCAGTGTGCACAGAGGCTCCTCCAGGCTGGGCTGGATGATCCTAAAGGTCCCTTCCAGCCTCAGTAATTCCTACACAAGCCACACAAGCCAGGCAGAAGAGGTGCACGTTGGCACCATCTCCCCTTGCGCAGGGAATCCCACCGTTGGTTTAGGAATTCCTTCCTACCACAGTAGGGCAGTTGAAAGCTTCCTGGACACGGAACTACCCCACCCCCCATGCAGAACTAGTGAGGTCTGTGTTTCCCACGTGGATGAGCTGCACTGACCCGTGGCGTTGGTCTGCACGTAGATGATTTCGCTCTTGGCGCCGTACGTCCGCCGCTCGTCCGAGAAGGTCACCAGAGTCTTCACAAACACAGCATATTGTGTCCAGGGCTTCAGGCCCCTCAGCAGCCACCCCGGCTGGGCCTGGGCTTTGGGCTCGTTTGACCGTGGTGGGGGGTCAACATCCACAACTGTCCAGCTGTTGGAGCCGCAGGCGTCCTGGCCGTCGAACTCCGTCACGTTTTGGTAGGGACTTCGGGAAAGAGAAGGCTCAAATTAATGGAATCCTCATTCAGGCTTTTAAAAACAACATTTGTAAAGACACCACTGAACGTTATCACTGTTTACCCTTTGAAGAAAGTAAAATTATTTCACTGTGTTTATTCTGAGAGGGAGGCATTTGGAGCTTTGTTATCCGGTCCTCCAACAGCATCACAGAGCAGGTCCTGTGCCACACATGATCCCAGCAACTAAATCCAGGCTAATTATTGTCAGCTTTATAAAAATCAGCTCAGCTACCTTGATTCTACAAGAATCTTTCCCACCTCAAAGGGAACAAAACCATCAGGATGCCGTGGAGATAGTGGGGAGATGACAAACTCCATGGTTCGAGTGTGTTTGTCTAGAACAGCAGGAATAACTAATGTTTGCATTGTTCTTAAATGAGGAATTGTGACTGTGCACAACTTAAGTCAGGGATCTTGAACACTCTTATTGAAGGGTATCATTGGGAACTTCAGTGCAGGAGCCACAGAATCAGGGACTAAAGAGCTTTGCCCACAGCAGGTTTAACATCCACCCTTCAGTGCCAGCTGCTGCCTGTGGGAGCCCAGCGAGGCCACTGGTGTGTGACTGGGGGGGGAGCACTTACGCCTCCTTGTAGAACAGCATAAATCCCAGGAGATCACGGAAATCAGGAGGCCAGTAGGGCTCCCACTTCAGCAGGATCTTGTCATGAGAAGTTCTAATGGAAGAAAATTTCAGCAGTTCATTCTCACCTGTAATAAATGAGAAACGATAATGATTTTATTAATGATAAAAAATGAAGGTTTCTATTTTTAATTATCTTAGAAGTTTAAGATAAATATGAGAACATTGGCACTGAGAGGAGTTGCTCAGCAAAACCTTGTGTTGCTTTGATGCCATTCCTACCCCAAGTCAGGGGCTGGAATCAACGCCCTCCTAAGGTTCTGCCAGCTTAAATTTTTCTGTGTTATGAAAATGACTCTGTAGAAGAGTTGAACTAAATTCTAAAAAGTGGGAAATCTAAAGGCAACACATTTTACAATTTATGATGGTCTACACAGCTGAACCCAGCAACATGGTTTGCACAGAAGGCAAGAGGCCACAAAAATGAAGCAGAAGAATTCCCAGCCTTGCCCAGGAGCAGTGAGGCCCTCTGCAAACACGAGGGAAGGGCAGCAAACAGGAGGGTGTTTGCAGGAGGATGGAACTCAAGGGACATGGTACAATATGGTTTGTCCCACCAGCCTAAGTGGCTCTGACTGGATTTGCTATTCCTGCAGAAGCTGCAAGGGGAAGAAGAACATTCATTTCACTGGCACCACATCCAGAACAAACAAGGGCTTTTTTTTTTCCTCTTTCTATTTTTTTTTAGTAAACAGGATGCTGCCAGTGTGAAAGCTGGGCTTGAAATGTAAAAGCAAACAAAAAGCCAAACACCCTGGCAAGCTGTGGTTTGAGGTGGGGGTGGCACAGACACCAGCTCAGCAGGGTGGGGGTAAAGATGGCAAAGAGAAATGCAACTGTCTCCTCCAGCTGCCTTCACACCAAACACCAGGAGCTGCTCACAGCCACAGGGCAGAGCTGGATCTGTCCAAATCCAGGTTCATCCCCAATGTGAGAACAGCTTTTTAGTGTCTCATGGGAGGAGATGAACTTTACAGACAGCTAATTCCTTGTACTCCTTCCCTCTGCCCAGGCTGGAGCTGTGGTGCCCCTGAGGATACACAGTGTGTGTTTTTCACTGGTCCTGCCAGTTTTCAGGTCACAGCCATTGCATTCCCTTCTCCCACTGTGCTGGCCTGGCTGCATGTGTTGATATGTGGGAAACCAGACCAGGAAACAGAGTCAACTGAAAGATCTTCACTTTTTAGGTCTGTTCACAGACAGCTGCATTAAGGCAACAAGGGCAGGACTGGGGGATCACAAAATTATGGAATGGTTTGTGTGGGAAGGGACCTGAGGCTCTTTCAGCAGTGCTGTCCCCAAAAGCAGAGGGACAGGATGATCCAAGCTGGCTCTGCAGGCTGTGAGCCAGGATCTCAAATCCCAGTTCAGTTAATGCTGTGCTTTTTGGTGGCAATACCTGCTTAAGCATCTCCCAGGATCACAACACAATTGCTGGAATACTGCATGGATGGGTAATTGCCTCTGTCCCCCATTTGTCCTTCACAGAATATTCTGACTTGGAACTGGCCCATGTCAACCTGCAGTGCTCCTGTTCCTGTCTGCAGGTGAATCTCTGTGGGGCTGAGCAATGAATCAGTGCAGAGAGATGCCACCAGCTCAGAACAAAGCTGGGTATTTCCTACCCCAGATCACTCCCACAGTCTGGTTCACCACACAGCCCTGTAAGAGTTGTGTTGCCATGAACAGGGGAAGGGGATTGTTTGTGGCACAGAAAGGGAACAAAGAGCAGGGTTGGGGGTGCAGAAGGACTGCATTTATTGCAGCATTGCTGCCAAAATAAGTGTCTGCAAAACTTCATCTTCAGTAGCACAACTTCAGTGAGAGCCTAAAGCCAACCCCGTGCTGTTTGCTGACACAGACACTGTTTTATCGTTGTTCCTGAAGAAAGCTGTTAGGTGAAAAACCTCAGAGAGGCATTGCAAAAATTGTTGGAAAATTTTCCCTGACTGTTGTCATGGCAATTGCCTCACGTGGCTGCAGGGATGGGTGGAAATCCTGTTTCTCCCGTGTTTATTCCGTGCACTGTCGCCTCATGACATGGGAAAAGCAGATTATGACTATTAATCAGGTACTCAGCAGTAACACCAAGTCCCAGCCTGGACTGAGGTTATGTTGTGCTAAACTTTTCAAAAAGACACAATAATACACTCCCAGCCCCAAAAACCTCCCAGGGTTTTGTGGGACCAAAGCTGCCGAGGCAGCGCTTGCCAGAGGGAGATCCCGTGGGGACTTTTACTGGTGGCACAGTGTCCCTGAGTGCTCAGCCAAGTGGCAAATCTGGTGCTTTACCAAAAGGACAAGGACAGTCCATGGCAAAACATCATGGGCTGGGCTGGGAGAAAGAGGAGTATGAGGAGAGCAAGGCAGAGGGAGAGGAAATGGAATCAAGGCTGAGTTCTGAGACTCTTACACGAGGCTTGATCCCCGTTGGTCTTCAGGGCTATGTCATTCCTCTCCTGACGCCCCTTAGTCCCGGAGATCTCTTCCATCTTGTGGATTTCTGACAAGCACAGCTTGGGATTGTAATGGAAGAAGAGTTTGCCTCGTGCAATAGTGAGGTTGTGTTTGCTCCAGTCCCAGAGCTGGCGAAGATTCTGGTTGTCCAAGGCATAAAATGAATAATTCCTGAAAGAAGAATAATGAAAACATGGGTTGGGAGGGGATCCATGGAAAACTCTTTTTGCACTAGCCCAGACACCAAAGCAAAAAGAATGTAAACTGCCTGCCCTGGTAGGGCACAAGCCACAGGCAGAAGAACATTTAAAAATAACTTAGGAATTGTTTCCCAATACAAATCACCCTGATAGAACCGGCACTCCTTGTACTTCAAAGCATTCAAAGTATCTTTTGAGAGAACTCACCCAGCTTCGAGTGTCTCTCCTCTAATCAGGTGTAGTTTCCGGAAAAAAGAAAGAGAAACCAAGGCATAAGAGCGGCGAATTTTTAGGTAACCTGAGATTTCTTCTATCAAGCCAAGATTCGCTTCCAGCTCGGCTGCTATGTTATCTACGGAGAGGAAAACATTGGGAAGAGTTTCCTGATATCACAGAGAGAAACACCCATATCGGGGCCCAAACACACTCAACACTTGCTTTATGTTAATCCACGAGAACTCGCGGAAATCAATTAACAAAAAGCCCAAGCGCCTTTGCTTTGTGCTTATTTCTCTGGGTCCCTCTAAGACCGAGGGTGAGCGCGGCAGAAGGGAAGAGCCCCAGCTCAGGGCAGTGCCCCGTTCCCTGGCTGCCACCCCTCTGTGCCCACTGCCCCCTCCGTGCCCACTTACTTCCCCCACGGATGTTGATGACCAGGCTGCCGTTCACGACGGTGCAGCCCCGCAGCTCCTGCGCCGACGTCACCGAGTCGATCGTCTTCTCCTTGCCGAAGTCGCAGACCTTGGGACAGGGCCCCGCGCAGGGCGTGCAGTGCAGGCTGCGGAACAGGGGAGTCGGGATAGCAGAGGTGAGGCAGGATGTCCCCAGGAATTCCCAAAAAAAGCCGAGTAAAGAATTGGAAGCAATAATAGGCCATGGGATTCACTTGCAGGGAGCAGCACGTGGCTCTTAGGAGGTCCAAAGAGAGTCACAGAACCATGGGATGGTTTGGGTTGGGAGGGACCTTAAAGCTCATCCCATTCCACCCCCCTTCCACCTATCTCAGGTTGCTCCAAGCCCCATCCAACCTGGCCTTGAAAATAACTGCTGATAAATTTAAATTGTCTTTAGCAGTCTGCTCTTTAAAAACTGTCATTTCCACACTTTGAACGTGAATCACTCTGTCCCTTCCTGCGCAACAGAAACCAGAATGAAGTGATTTGGATTGTTCTGAAGAGCCAATTCACCACAATGTCGCTCAGTGCTCTCCAACCCAGGGGTTTCAAGGTAACAAACCCCAGCCCAGTCTTCATCCCAAGTTCATTAACCAAACGTGTAATTGAGGAGTGGAGAGCTGGCCCTTCATCTGGGAATCCTCTGATTGAGGACTGCACTTAATGTTGCTTTAAAAAAGGCAAGAATGTGCTTTGTGCTCTGGGGAAATAGTGCCTAAGTAGTAAGAGCTGAAGGCTTGCCCTGGTCACCCCACCACAAGAATGTGTTCCCAACTAGTTCAGAGAAAGAAATGCTCTAGGAAAAGCAGGGAGCAGAGCTGTGAGGTCCCACTGGCAGCAGCCTGGAGCGGCACGGGAGAGGCCACAGGGCTGTTGCACAAGCAGCACAGCTACTTTGGGGGCTGCTTGTTCATTCTTCTGAAAAGCAAAACAGGAGATGGCATAAAAAGTCCTGTTAAGAGTGAATTCCCCGAAATTATTATGGCAGGAGCAAATACATGCGAGCACAAAGCTACCCATATTCATAGGAAATCTGACTCATCACAATATATAATGGTATTGAGGGACAAACAACAAAGTTTTCAGTGATAAACAGCTCAGCAACATAAATTATTTAATTCCTTTGTCAAAACCCCCTGGGAATAGACGGAGTGGCTGTTCCCTGCTTTGATTCGTGCTACACTTGTTTGTTACATTGCGCATTTATGTCTGGCACAGCTTGAACCTGCTCAATGAAAGTAATTACAGGGATGAGGGACAGATATTCTGAGAACGAGGACGCCGCGCTCTTTTCATTAGCCACGACCTCTCCCTGTTGTGCTTTTCCAGCCCGGCTCTCCAGCCTGAGGCTGCTCCAGAGGGGAGGGAAGCAGGGCTGCTAAAGCCTCCCCACTGCCCACCTCCCTCCTCCCACCCCATTACAGGGAGACCCTTCCAACCTGAGGATGCTCTTCCTTGTCCTCTCTCAATCCCTCATTCCCACTTTTTCCAAGCTTGAGGGGAAGCAAGGGAAGCCAAGGGAGGAATAAACTACCAGCACATGGTAGGTAGAGCTTTTAAAGGCTTGAATTAGCAAGGTATTAGTTTGTAAATCATATTAAAGTAGACCAGGTGATCGCCACAGACGCTCCAACACCGGAAACTTCTCCTGGTCTTGGCACAGGGCACAAACCCCGTGTCCAGGAGAGAGAAACCCCAGCCCAGCCCCCCCGGTGTCGTCCCCCGCAGCCCACGCACTCACTTGCTGGAGTTCATGATGTACCCCGAGGGGCACTCGTGCACGCACTCGTCGTTGTGGATGACGTGGCACCCCAACTCCCGGGCGTTCTTGCACTTGTTGTGCAGCTCCTGGCAGAAGCTGAAGGTGACGCAGCGCCAGCCCTCGAAGCGGTAGTGCCCGGGGGGGCAGCTGTCCACGCACCTCCCGTCCAGGTAGAAGTTGCGGCAGGCCACGCACTTGTCGGGGTCGTTGGGCTCCGTGCAGTCCCCCAGGCACTCGCTGTGGCAGCACTGCCCGTCCGAGGTGCAGCCCTGGGACTTGCAGGCAGGGGGACAGACTGGGAAGGGAAAACATCAAAGGCAGGTGAGTGCCACAGGACAGCCACGTGTGACCCTGAGAGTCCATGAGCAATGACACCCGGTCCTGCTTGCCTCGGGAAGTTCCTTTGCAAAGGGGCAACTCCGGAGCGCAGGCATCTGCCTCATCTCCACCTTTCAGTGTGAATTCTGCCTCATCTCCACTTTTCAGTGTAAATTCTGCACTTCAAGAATGTTTTTGAGGAGTGTTATCATTCGCCCTCACGACTCATCAATGCTCATCCTCAAAAAGAGAAAACCGAGTTTTCCTTTTCCCTCGGTCCGGCACTACAAGGCTCCAGGAGAGCCTTGGGGACTCCAGTGTTATTTCTGAAGCTCAGGAGTGATGGGACTCTACAGCAAGAGCTTCCCAGCCTGGCACAGGCAGTTTCACCCAGAAGATTCTTGTTTCTTAGTTTAAGAAGCTGAAGTTTCTTACAGCAATACTGCCACTAACACATGTCCAACAGCACTTTTACACAACCCTTCGGCTTTATCATGATTTGCTTCCCATCTGTCTATCGCCCTGTCCCCAGATTCCTGGAGGAAGCCCTGCCACTAACACGAGCTCTTCGGTGACTCTCCCAACAAGTCCACAAAGAAGGGCACCCACGAGTGTTATTGCTCGAGGTTTTTATGGTTTACTTTTTAATTACTCATTACTTAGTGCCCCACAACACCTCTAACGAGCGGTTTGGGCTTTGAACTGGAAACCAAGCGGGCACAGCTTGGAGCAAACACCGTGAGTAACTCAGGGAGGAGTGGGAGGACAGGATGAACAAAGCCAGGGAAGATCCAGGGGGAAGGTCAGTCCTGCCCCTCAGCATCTCCACGCTCAGTCTGAGAGGTTCAAACGAGGCTGAACCGATTAAATCCAACTCCATAATCCAGAGCACGCCACAAAACTTCCCATCAGGAAAGACAGAAGAGAGCTGAAATCAGCACTCCAAGAGCAAATGCCAAGGCCAAGCAGGGCTTTAGAAGCAGGAGAGAGGGCTTTAGATGGGGGACAGGGGCCTGGATTTATCCTCACAGCCTTTGGGAAGCAGCTGCGAATGGCAAAGATGCAGATCAAGACATCACCTTGTCCTCACCGAACCAGAGAGTTCTGTCTGAGGGAGCACCTGAACAGCTCCTGATGTCCTGCCTGAGTGCCCCGGGTGAAGGGAGACAGTGATAAATCCTGAACTAACACCATCTGCCTCAAAATTCCCCAAGCTTTCTGTCCAATACTCAGTGTCAAAGCAGGAGGGGCTTTATTTGGGGAGGTCCCAGACACAGCGATGCCCAGGGGTGAAATGTTATATTTAAGTCCTGGTTAAGGTGTCTGAGCAGACCAGTAGTGGAACGTGGTCTAGTTTTATCCAGCTAAAGGAGCAGCATGTGGGATCCACAGCACAACATGTTTGGATGATCCAATCCCCAGCTGTGTCAGGAAGAAAATCCCCCTCCGCCCCATGTTAAGGGATTGCAGAATTAAGTGTGTTAAAGCTGTTAATGCCATTCTTGGAATAAGCAGCAGTAGATGAGGTAGTAAAGATGAGCAACCTCTGGTCTGCTCCAGCCTGATAAATCCCCTGAAGAAATATGGAATGGATAAAGTTGAAATTCTACCACAAGGACAATTTAATCTCAAATATCTTACTGCTTCCACGTCAGTCCTTCACTGCAGGTATTTTCTCTGTGCACTACTCATCCATTACAAAAGACAGAGGAATGTGTTTCAAATTAATTTCCTTTCATGCTGACCAACTTTCTGCCCTTTTCTAGCTACAGGTCTTATTTTGTGAACCTGTCCCAAGCAGTACCTGATTGAAATGCAACAGCCAGATAGCAGCAACTTGCAGATAACACCTTGCATTAGACTAAATTCAAAATGAGAAGTTTGTTTTAAAAGCCAAGTTATACATGGATGTTTTAGATGGTTATACATTCCTTACCAGGCCATAGATGAGCACAGTCCAGCAACAGGTGTCCTGGCTGCAGTTTATTAGAAATATTTCCAACAGAAAATTCCAGAATTTAGTCCAAAACACTATCAAACTTACTAATTCCAGTCTGGACTATCAAAGTTTATGAGCAGGGGGAAAGCCTGGGCTGTTCCTCCCACACCTCCCCTGACACAGAGATGACCTGCAAGGAATCCCACACTGGTTGGTTCCTCCCTGGAACAGGGTCAGCATCCAGCTGGGAAGCAAAGCGCTGAGGAAAATGCAGGAATGGTTTGTGGGAGCTGGAGGGTGAGTGCTGGCAGCACAATTCCCAACGTTCCTCACCGGTGCTTCCTCCTCCACAAGGGAGTTTTCCTGGGTCTCTTTCATGCTTAGGAACTACAAAGTTTAAAATATCCAAAAGACAGCATTTGTTTTCCAAGGAGCCAGTGGAGCAGACAGGTAATTGGGAAAAGCCTGCCCTCATGCAAAGCACCCGGTGACACATGGCACCTACTTAACATTCTGTCACACAATATTTTTATTTAATTTGTTATGGAAACTAATCTTCAAAGCCCTGTGCTTATTTACACATTTTGAACTCAGCTGCAAGTGTTCACAGGGCAGAAACCGCCTAAAGTCTCCACTCTAAAGGTTTTCAGAAGACACAATTAAACTATTTTTAAACCGTTCTTAACGTTTCTCTTTTTCCTGTTCCACGAGCTTTTGATGTCTCAAAGACAGCTCGAAGAAAGCAAAGCACCCAAGGCAACAGCTCTTTTTCCATTAAGCACTCAAGACCAGAAATTGTCAATCACTATTTTGTGCAAATCCTCATTACCCAAGATCCCAAGCAGATGTCATGACATTATCAAAGTCTGCATGTTAGAGAGCACCTGAAGTCGTGTAAAACCTCTCCAGAGTATCTTCACTACGGCTTCTTACAACTGTTACTACAGATTATGTGACTCAGATGGGTCAGAAATGGGGTTTTTGTCCAGGTTTTTTGCTTCCATGTTGTGCTCTCACTGCAGGATGACACTGAATAGGTTTGTGCACCTCACTACCCTTCTCCATCGAGGTCTGCAGACCCCAATAATTGCCATGGCCCACAGAGATTTGCCTCTTTGCAAAAAGAGTGGCTCCCCAGGGAATGGTCCTGGCCCCGAGGCTGCCAGAGCTCCAGGAGCGTTTGGACAACGCTCTCAGGGATGCACAGGGTGGGATTGTTGGGGTGTCTGTACTTGATGGTTCTTGTGGGTCCCTCCCAACTCAGGATATTCTGTGACTCTAAGCTGGCACTTTTGGGAGTGTGGCACAGTCTGGAACACGTGGGGAGGCTCAGGGGAGGCTCAGACATGACATCCCCCAGCCTCTGGTTAACACTGTGGGACACTTTTGGACAACGCAGTGCCCTGCTCTCAGCACAAAGAAAAAATCAACTCTCTCCATTCCTCACAGAAAGTCAAAAGGGAACTTCATAAACCCCAGAGAGGGACAAAGGAACAGCTACGCCAGGGTAGGGGCAGAAGCCACCACACTGCACCACAAAAGCTGCTGCAGGGCCCAGGGCTTCAGCACCAGGGCAAAGCTGCACAGCACAGCCAGGACACATCAGCAGATCTGTAGGAACGGGCTGTTTAAAATCCCTGTCCCAAAGCTGACAAACAGCCCGATGCTTTCACGAACCTGGGGAGAAATGAAGCGACACCAGAGGTCCAAACCCGCTCTTCCAGGGGCGAATAAATATTTAACTCGCTGCTAGCGTGGCTCCCAAGACTGAGGGAACAATGCCTTTTCCAAACCCTTCTGATTAGAGATTCAAACGGACATTTCTTCGTGCTGCTGAGGCCCCGCTGGGGGGGACAGGCGGCAGCGGAGTCAGCGCAAAGGAATTCCTACCTCTGTGGATCGCTCCCGTGTTTCACCACGTCCCCGTGCTCCAGGTGGAAACAAAACACACTGATACTGTAAACACATTCCCGAGCCAGCACAGGTAACCAGGAGATCCATATTTAACAGTGTTAAGCTGTTAAAAATTTCGGTGTCGGGTGGTTTTTTCTTGTTTTCTGTTAACAAAGCGGTGAGTTGTCCAAAAAAGAGGGGGACAAAAGATCACTCAGGGAAAGTTCTGCTGTTCCTTTGGGATTCTGTGCCACTCAGTGGGTTTAAATAGCAACATCCTGGGTGAGCTGAACTGGGTGTTCACACAGGTGGTGGTTTGGGTAGGGTAAGAGGAACACAGTCCATTAAGGATAAACTCTAAACCACACATATGAACCTCAAGATGCTGCACGTTTGCTGTCCAGGGACCATGGCTTTGTGACCCGTTTGTCGTGAATCAACACGAT
Source organism: Ptilonorhynchus violaceus (assembly GCA_013397565.1). Classification (NCBI taxonomy): domain Eukaryota; kingdom Metazoa; phylum Chordata; class Aves; order Passeriformes; family Ptilonorhynchidae; genus Ptilonorhynchus; species Ptilonorhynchus violaceus. The sequence goes on along the minus strand of VZRJ01004784.1, from coordinate 339,659 downwards.
CTTTTTAGAGCGCAATAACAAGCCCCGTGTGTGTGGACAGGGGTCAGCGGAGGCAGCCTGGGCTACCACGGGTGTCCAGCGGCCGAGCCGGCGGCCAGCAGCAAACCCTCCTCGCCCCGCCAGCTCCTCTTCCCTGGATTACACAAACCCTATTTTCATTACAGACAAGGCAATTAGGAGGCTCCAGATCCAACGAAGTCCAGGACACAAAACAACTGCGGCAGGAGAACCGCCCTCAACCTCAGCCAATGCATTTGCTGCCTGCGCAGGGGAGGCATCCAACCGCCCGCTATCTGTACAAGGCAAACAGCCTCAACGCTGCTAGCTCCCCGCCGGCCCTCGCCTCCCGCCGTCCACAAACCTCGTCAGCCTAACGCCATTTAATGCCATTTAATGCAATTTAAGGGCCGCCGCGGGTTTTTCGGCCGGCGAGCGTTCGATTGGCGCGGGGTGTTCGTGAGCGGGAGGGGAAGGGAGGAGGCGGCCAGCGCGAAGCCGGCGTTGCCACAGCTGAAAATGGCTCGTTTTGGCCGTGACACGGCTGCCCCGGTGCCAGGGCTGGCGTGGTGTCACGTTAGACGAGCACACGCACAGAACCCAAAGGCAGAGCCCCGCAGAAACAGGATCGCTGAGCTCTGCACGTCCCCGTGGCTTGCTTTTTTTCCCCTCCCCTCTTACTGTAAATGGCTGCGAGATGTGACATATAAATTTATCCCCACACACACACAGAGTCCTGCTTGAGTTACGGCTGCAGAGGGAACTGTAATTTCATTTCCTAACGGTGCAGTCGCGGTAATGACCTCCGCAGCAATGGGGTTCTTGTGGTTCTAAACAAAAACAAAACCAACAAGGAAAGGGAAAAAAAAAAAAAAAAAGGAAACCCAAGGACTAATCGCCCCCGGCAGTAACTCCTCGGAGTGTGTTGCAAGCATGTGATCTTAATTTAGTACTACAGAGCTTGTTTCGTGCTGCAAGTGCTGAGCGGCGTCGCTGCTATGGAAATTCATATGGATCTTAGTGTATAAAGTGATGTATTAAATCCTGTTGTACATACACAGTGTTTTTCACTTGATTGCTTTTCCTCTTTCACTCACTCTCTTCCTGTCAGGAAGACCCCTAATTCAGTAAGTTGTTAAGTACCATTTGTCCTATAAACATAATTTTTATCCCTAAAACAATTTTTAATTTTTTTACTCATGATCATCTGTTTTCTTGTGAGCATTTATTTGATCTGAACATGTCAAGATGACACCTAATCTCAGTGCATGAATGCATCGTAAGGCTGAAAAGAGCTATTAAACTAAGCAAAACTGTGTCTGGTGAAGACGAAGTAAAAAATAAATCTAAAACCCTCAGCAGAGTGGGTGGACAGAGGGTTGCTGCAAGAAAACCAACGTGCTGCAAACCCCACTGCAGTGTGGCTTATTCCTTCAATTATTTCTTCGTGTCACGGAGACCAGAGAGGCAGAAACCTAAACCCCAGACCCCACCAGCAGCAGTCCTGGGCTGCACTGGACACGCTGCTCCCAGGGCAGCACGGCAGCAGCAACGTGCCGGGGAGGGACAGGGCTGGAGAGGCCCAGTGGACTGTAGAAAGTACAAGGACTTTTGATCTCCTTGGTGACAAACAACAGCAGCTCTCCCAGCCCTTCCTGAATCTACAAAATAAGTGGAGAGAACTCGAACAGAACAAAGAATAAGAAGTTAACACGCTGCTACCAAAATCCTGCCAGCAACGCCCGGCGTGGCCGCAGTGGTCAAGCAAAATTTGGGAAATATCACAAGATGGTCAAGCAAATTTGATGTCACTTATTCCCAGAGATCAGCTGCTCCAACAAAACTCATCCCTCCCTTTTCCCCAGCGCCAAAGACAACCGAGGAACAACCCTTCCAAAAGCCATCGACTCCAGCGCTGTTACCCACAACAAAGGGCTGCAGTTCTCAGCACCAGCTCGGGAAGGAGCAAGTGCCAAATCAATCCCAGATTTTACAATCAGCACTAAAATAAAGTGTTATTTATAAAATAAGATACTACAGTACATAATGCCATGACCCCTCTGAACTGCGAGCTGGGAATGTTAGGAGGTCTGTATTTACACAGGAACAGATAAAATTAACTGCAGGTGCCTCCCTTCCCATGGACAGTGACTTCCAAAAACAACACACTTACTACAACGTAAAGGAAACTCTTCCCATTGACATTTCTCAGGACAACGCTACAACTCTTATCTCATCTATCAGTAAGGATAAGGAAAAAAAATCGTTTCTCCTCCCAACCCTTTCACAAGTTACGTGCTCAACTGGAGCTACACGGAATGTCTCAGATATTCCAAAGGGGGGCCACTGTTCGGCCGCTTCCCGCCAGGAACAGCCGAAGCCCATGGGGATGCTGAACCTGTGAGGATCAGCTAATATGGGTTTAGACAAGATAAAAAGAGTTTGGAGTCGTGTGCCACCTTGTCCAGCCGTGATAGTGGGGGCTGTGGAGATCTTTGGAAGAAGTTGTTGAATGGAGATACAGGAAAGGTTGAGCTCGGTTGTTTACAGAGGAAAGGGGCAGATAACAGGAGATCTTTCCAGAAACAGCCTCCCTTGTGCCAACCTTCTGCTGTTTAGACTGGGGAGTAATTCATTATCTTCTGCACTACACCTGCTGGTGGGGCACTTCTCTGGAAATAAGTATTTACTCCCACGGGAATTATGCCAAGGAAAACATCCTAAGAGGAGCTCACACACACGTGTGCGCACAAACACACACACACTCTCTTTTATTTATGTAATATATAAAACATATATAAGTCACCTCAATATGGTGAAGCCTGGAGGCATCATCAGCCACAATGGATCCACAATGCCTCTGGTCACTCGTTCTTCATCTCCTTAGGAAGTGACAACCTTTGCAAATGAGCTTCTCCATCTCCACGCCGAGGCACCAGGCAGGACCTGTGCCCAAAGTCCTGTGTAAATTCAGATCCTATGGCTGGAGTTCGACAGCCCCACTATCATCTCTTGTTTTCAGGGACAGGATTTCTTGGGCTACAAACCTCAGCTATGGACGTCCCCCATCTTCTTCCACTGAACCTTCAGGACAGGCTCTCATTTTCATGGATTTTTCAGACCTTTCTGTTTCTCTCCCTTGAAGGTTTTCACTCCTGCTCTCCTCTGTCACCCCAACCATTTACACAAAGAACTGGATGTTTCCCACTCAAGTATCCCTAATATTGACCGGACAGAACAAATACCAAAGAAACATTTTCCTTCTGTGCATTTTAAGCAGTGCATGTGGTGTTCACACCACGGCTGTGCCCCTCGTGAACTGAACTTACAGAGCAAAGCAAATTTTTTTTCAAGCTGAAAAAAAAAATAAATGAATAAAGAAATTAAAACTCAAGACTAAGTCTGTTTTCATCCTCCTGGCACCTTTCAATCGAGCTGATTCCCCATTCAGGTACAAACAACTGGCAGAATTCAAGCAAAGCTGTTGGCCATCGAGCTCAAACTACCAAAACATGGAGTTTGATTTGAAAACACAGCAGCAACTGTTAAAGGTGGGACAAGTGTCACAAAGTGCACCCCAGGATAGCGACGAGAAGTTGTAAATACTTTACCCAGTGTCTACAACAGTGCTGTTGTGCCATTCTCTGGCAAGCAGGTCAAGCCTGCTCCTTGTACTTTGTGTTCAAAATTACATGGGAGCTTAGTGTGAGGGATCAGAAATAACCACCCACCTCTGCTTGCCAGCCGGGTTTTTTTCATGTGCCAGCCCCAAAATTGACACCACATCTTCAGGCAAAACCCAGAGGCCCCAGACAGTTGTCCCTGGGGATATTGTACTTGACTGAGTATAGCAGAAGAGACAATTTGTAATTTAGACCAAGACCAGAATCTTTAATGTTAATTTTGGGCATTTTCCTGTACAGCTTTGATTGTAATTTTACTCACAGCAATGAGGTTGTTTTTTTGTTGTTATGGTTTGTTAAATTTCAATCTTTATTACGACCCAAGGATTTGGTGTTATCATTCAACGGTTGATGCCACCTGGGAGCCTCATGAAAGCTTCACGTTAATATTTAACTATTTATTACTCTCCAATGTACAGCATCTTGTAAACATCCTTGTTCACTTTACCCTAGTCCTGCCAAACTCACTGCAATCCCAGAACACCCAAGTAACAGGAAGGTGGTCCAGGCAGCCAGGGGTGTCCTAAAAATAAGTGATGGTGCTTGTAGGTCCCTTCCAGCTCAGGATATTCCATGATTCTGTGATTCTAAGAGGCTGCTGAGAAACAAATGGAGATACACACAAGGGCTTCAACGCCTGGTGATGCTTTAAGACCAAGGTCCATCTGATTTTCCCAAACACAAGTTATTACTTTTACCTACAACCCCCGTCCTGAAAAGGAGGAGCGATACAATCAAAGCACGAGGCGAAACATCCAACCTCTGCTGTCTGCAGAGATAAGGGAGGGACAAGATTCCTTTCCTCAAGGCCACGGGGAAGGATGTTGTAGTAAACAAGGCATGAAAGAACGAAAGCTATGCTGACACGTGGGGATGAGGGAGATGGAATTTTAGATATGTTACATAAACATAATCTGGACACAGAAAATAAACCTACACCAAAACAGAGGCACAGTTTACAGCAAATAGGAAAATGGAGTGTCCATAACTGAGAAAGGCAATGGAATGGGAGGAAGTATAAGATTAACCACAAGGAGATCACGCTGATAACTAATGATCTACACAGAAATGTCAGGCAGAGGTTAAGATTTTAATCTGGGCAGATTTCATGGCGCAGTCATGAACTGTGAGCATCGATACTGAAACTGAATTTGTGTTTGTGGGTGACGAGACTGAAAACAAACAGAGAGGGAAAAGTAACAGGACTTACTCCAGATCCCCCTTCTCGCCTCACCTCCCAGAGGAGATGAGGAGAGAGAAAGGTAAAGCATCACCTGAAGGCTGGTTGTGCAAGGAAATATCTGGAGGGGGGATTTTCCCAGGAAGCAGAGCTAACTGGGCCTACCAACCAGATTTATTTTTTTTTTCTGGAATTACCAGGATGCACAAACTGTTCAGTGCACAGTCACTTAGCAAGCTGCCCAATTCCAGGCTCACCAGGGAATGGCTGCAGCAGGATCTGATCACAAAGCCAGGCTCTGTCCCACTGCAGCCACTCCGGGGGTGCCAGGGTGACCACCGGAGACAGCAGCGGGGGCACGGCGACTGTGGGGCTCCAGCAGCCTCTCCCAGCAGGCAGAGCCCTTGGAAGAAGTGCTGCTGGGCAGCTGCCTGCTCCCAGCACGGCCCAGCATGGCAGGAGTCAAACCAGGGCAGTCCCACCCTGATGGAGCAGCCAACAGACTCACCGGAGCACTGACACATCCATCCTCCATGTATTTCCCACATGGATATATCCCGAGCCCCACACTGTACAGCAAGTCTTCATACATTTAACAGGTGTCACAGTTTGCCCTGAACCTACAGTCATTTTTTCCAAAGTAATATTTGAACTGTGGAAAGGAGAAACAGATGCAGTATCTCGTTACCAGGCAAAGGAGTATCAAATCCATCAATTATGTAAAATCCATCCATCATGTAAAATTCCCTCAACTCCTCGAGTCGTTGTCAGCTCCTCAGCCCCCGCCCATTGCTTTGCACACCCTCCCCTGTTTGCCCGAAGCTCGACGCACGCTCGCCACGGTTTATTTCGAGGCGTAAGAATTTCCTTAGCAGTACTGAAATAGATCCTGTTTGCCTGCAGAGCCAAGCAATGTGCAATGTATTTTTATTTACTACTCGCCCTCGTCATCCTTGGCATACCAGCAATGCCCATTTTCAAGTAATTCACTGTATATGAATATGTGGCACTGCACAAATTATCCAGCTCAGCTCTATCCAGATATCCAGATATCCACTGGCTTAACAGCTTCTCCTTAAAAACACTGATCCCTGGAGTTTTTTGTGACTGTGCCACATCCCTCTGCTGCTCTAACCCATGAGGAATTATAAAAATGACCAAAAGTCACACAAATACAACCCTGAGGAAAACCAAACGAGTGGAGATGAGCACAAAAACCATTAACTACATTGCACAAGTCACCCTTGGAGGCCAAGAATCTATTTCTCCTTGTAAATTATGCAAGAGAAAGTTGTAATCTGAAGGTATTTAATGCCAAACTAGTTGTGCCATCTCAACAAGGCCAACAACAGGGGAACTGAATCATCCAAAGTTACATTTAACTCGGGAGACCTTGGATTCTCAATCCTTCTTCCACAATAGTCAATGGTTCCAACTGTCAATGGCCAGAATTGCAAAAATTCTGTTTTATTTCACACCATGGTAAGCTCTTAAAATAAAACTGTCACTGAGGTCACAAGGAAGTGCAGGAGTAGCAAAAGTCCCATTATCTGTTGGTGAAGCTGCGCTGGGCCATCAGGAGGAACAGGATCTGCTGACATCACCCACCCCTGCAGGCGTGTGCCACAGTGCTAAAAACCTCCAGTTTATCAGCAGGGGAGTCAGATATGGTCTAATCACCGGCTGCCATCAGCACTGTCCACTGCAGAGCAATTAGGACTATTCAGGGCTGCTCTAATTGATGCCACAGCCACACACCTGCCGATCCCTCAACGGGACAGTTACTGTGGAAATCACCTTACAATGGAGGAAATACACAAACCAGCATTATCTAGCAAGAAAAAGAGATGGGACTCTCCTCCACAAGTAACCTGAAGCCGTATCACTTTCTCCAGGGACAAAGAGTCTTTTTCTTCATGGAACTCTGGCAGTTTCAAGTCTCAGCTCGGAGCTGCCAGCACTGGAATCAACCTGCCAATGGAAAGGAGCCCAAGGAGCTTTGGAGATGCCACCCAGTCCATCCACCTGTCCGAGGCCACCTCAAATACTCTACCTTAGACATTTCTGATGGTTGTTTGTCTAAACCCATCTTCAAGTTAAATTCTGCCTCGAGGCACTTCCTGCACCGGCCGGCTGCAGTTTATGGAAGTCACAAAGAGGGGCCCAAAACTTGGCAATGCCAGGCAGAGGTTGGTGGTACCCAAGTCCACATCCAGCACTCGACCCTCTGCAGAACACCCGGTGCAAAGCACTTGGCTGCTGAGCCCTGCTCAGCCCCCTCCAGCACCAAAACAAGGCGCGCGTTTGAACCCGAGCCACTCCAAACCAGGCTCTGGGCGGACGGGCGTGATCCCACAGCAGAGACAAATCCGAGCACTGAGAGACCCACAGCGTGTTTGAAAAACACAATCTGAAGTTCTTTTTGTTATCACAGATTAGAGCATGTGGAAAAACAACAGGCTCTTCCCCGCTGCTGATGAACAAGAACCGTCACGCGGCCGCTCCTCCTTTCGCCGCCGGAGCCATGCAAAACACGGGGACGTTGTTCTTATCACACCCACCGAATTCACACACTGTACAGGCTCAGAGGAGAACATTTTATGTTTCCCAGAACAAAAACTGACGCCTTGATGCAGATCCCTAGTTCGAATAGACTGGTTTTGTGGACTACAAACTCGATATCCAAGCGCTGAGAGAGCAGCCAAACACTACACAAATTATTTAAGCAGCAGGAGATAAGGGTATTGGAGTGTGGAAGAGGGAAATCTACACACGGCGTTTCGTTTGCTAATTTAATAATTGTGGAGATGCTGATGAGGTGAGAAGTTGTTTCAGATAAAGCACCAGTTTCCACATAAATGCTTTTCCCTGAAGTCTCCAGGTAAGACTGTCCCGCGTGCTACACTCCCTTCTGCCAGAAAGGGAGTGTGCAGGTTCCCGGAGCCTAAAAATCCACGGAATTGAATGAACAGAGAAATAGTTTATTGAGTTTTAAAGGCTTCACTTCAAGTACTGTTTTAAAACAAAAGCCTTATTCCTTTAAGCCGTGTTAAGGCTCCACTGGGCGAGACTTTCAGACAGTCAGACATCACACTGAGGAGCTCCATTTCCTCTCTGGCTTTTGGGAGCTTTTGAGGGGTACTTAAAGGGAGCTCTTGGACTCCTTCATCCCGAACTGAAGCTGTGTAAACACATCAGCCTGACTTCAGAAAGATGACATTCAGAAAAGACTGAGGACCAGAAAAAAACAACCCTGTTCATTTCATTAAATCATTGCTCTGTGTTTTCACTACCCAGAGAATATAATTGGATTGTCTTCGCAGGAAAGACAAGAAGAACATTTGTCTGATACTCAAATTTTAATGAATCCTTTCATTGCTCATGAAGTATTAAAATCTTTGCAGCGCCGTAACGCAACACGGATGTGCTTAATGAAGTTGAAAATGGCAACAGAAAAATGCTTTGTTATCCTGTGGTGTCTGTGGAATTGCGTGTGCCTTATTCCTGGGAAACCAACACACAGGGATAAGGCTTCCTGCATAATTCCTGAGATTTTCTAATCAAGCCCACCTTCAAGTGCAAACATTCTTCACGTACTTTATCAATCATAAACCGCTGCTGATACGACAGAGTTTGTCTGGAGCCTCTGTGTGAGGGATTTCCCAGTGCCCAGGTCAGTGCAGTAGCTGGAACTCGACTGTTTTGCTGCAGGTTGCTGAGTGAACCCTCAGTGAGTGCAGATATTTCAGAGCAAACAGCTCGGAAGCTGACGGCGTCTCAGTCACATTATCGGAAGCGACGCTGCCAAGTTCAGCAGCTCTGCCACAGACACCAAATAATCCATCCTTGGAACACCCAGTGTCAGGCTTGGGCTCTTCACATCAGCGGGGGAAAATCAGCCAGCAAACAGACAACTCCATTTTGTGTCATCAAACTGCCATGTGAGAACGTCACAGCCCAGCACCCGACTCCTTCCTCCCGGCAGGGAAGGAGACTCTGCTCCTGCACCTCTGGAACACTGTGGAGAGCCCAAGCTCCTTCCCTGGGTCCCCTGCTCATGGGGTTAGAGCCTTACCCTGCACTAATGCTGTGTGCTCTTCACATAATTAAACTCCCACAGCTTCAAAACCAGAGAAAAACATCAGAAGTTGGGCTGGAAATCATGGCTACAACTCCACGCTGTGCCTGCTCCCTTGCCCTATGAACCTTCCCTTCCTCACACCCTACAGTCCAACAGGCTTTGTTTTGATCACCACATTGGGATCAGTGTCCTCAATCCCTGCCCCAGACAAGTCACATTTTAAAAACCACCAAATGAGGAATTGTGCCCGGGGGTGAGACCAAAGTGAGCTGAGAGGAGCACAAGGGAGCAGAAAGGCAGAACCGCAGACATTGCTGCTCCGTCTGCAGGTGTTCTCTCTGCTCCCTAACAAACCTGCTCCCTAAGTTCCCTTAACTCTGACTTAAAAACCATCAGTCTTGTGCTGTAACCCGAGCTCAGGCTCAGCTCATCACATCAGGGCCCTGAAATTCCAGTGTGGCCACACACCAGCAGGGATTCTGTGGGACTCCCAAGTGACCAGAGTACGACGTGTGCAGCTCCAGAAGCCTCCAAACTGCACTGAAAACAGACTAAAAAGACCTTGCAAGTTACAGTCTTCATCAGACCAACCTTGCTAAATACCTGCCACCCTCTTTATGCCTATGAACAAGGCATAATTCCTGAGAAGGGGCATAATTCCTGAGAGTTCAGCTGCCAGTGCTTCAGTCACTGCAGTGTGGGACCTGAGCTCTGCAAAAGCTGAAACTGCCCAAGCTACAATTCCAATGGAGCAGTAGTTCTTGGCATCCTTGAAAAAGGGCACCTCTGACCTGACACACAAGATTAAAATCACCTTTCTTTCTCTGGAGTGCACCAAAGTCATGCACACTCTTCAGTTCATTAAAAACACATTGAAGAAAATTAATCCCAACGTTCTGCTGAATGCAGTACTAACTGGGCTTTTTTTCCAACTCTTTGGTGGGATTTCCTTCAAAACATCTTCTTCATCAGAGCCTCCACCCCTCAAGGTGCCCAGGAGGCAGGGAAATAAATACAATCTCAAATTAAGGAATTCCTACTGAGGGTACAGAAGCTCCTTGGTAGTACGGAGCATCCAACTCCAATTACAAAATTTTCTGGACATGAACAGGTGCCCAGTGTCCTGCCCTGCTCTGTCAGTTTAAACCCAGATTCACAAGGAACCCAGGCTCTTCACACAAAACCATTAAACCACTCAGCCAACATTTAAGCACTGCACAGAGCCAAAGTTAATTCTCTGTTTGTTTTACGTGTCACAAGCCAAAAGAAGAGCCAGGCTGACAACGCTCCAGCGACGTCAGGCCCCGTGCCCCCCACTACCCTCACCTAAAAAACTGAGATAAAGACGGAGGCAATGGCTGTGATCCAGTATCTCCCGGCACAATTATGCAATGCCAGACAAAAACATGGGATCAAAGCAGTAACTGGAATAACTACAGGTTTGTCCCAAGCAGGCAATCCCAGCCAGGACCCCCACGACTTCCCCTGACCCAACGTTTTTTCTTTCCCACCTAACCAAGAGCCTTAATTAAGCAGCATAAACATCCCAGCAAGTTCATTCACATCCCTCAGTGGGAATTTGCAGACAATTATAGGATATAATTGGGAAGCCTAATCATTGAACTTGTACCCAGCTATTGTTACAAGCTGAGAGGAGGGTGAGTGTTGCTTCCTCCAGGACACGGCTGGTTATTCCCCAGCTCTGTAATTAATCAAAAGGTCCTGAAATCCTCAACCTTTCAGTTAGAAACAATCTTTGTGCTGGTCACACCTGGGGGGTTTTGACCTTTTTTGTGTTTCGTTTTGGAGTTTTCATGTTTTGTTGGGATTTTTTAATCACAGTAATTATTTACAGAGGCAATCTCTGTCAAATCCAATTCCTGATAGGGAAAGATGTTTCGGAGAGCTTTGCCAAGTGACATATTTCGGTTGGTCTGCTCACACACTCTGAATGCACTTCTTTGTATGGACCCAACAGTTCACAATCCCTCCACAGCCTTGAACAACAAAGACTTCCAGTCCCTTCCCTGGAAAATCAAAGACTGTTGTGCCATCACACAGCTTACATTCATTTTGCTCCCTTTGCCTAAATTTGGGAAGGGGCATCAGAATTGCACTTGATCTAAAATACTTTTACAATTAATTAAAGGATTTAAAATGCAGAATCGTTGTTCTGCCTTCATGAAGGAGGTGTAAAGGAAGGAAAACATACAGGATATATAAGCTGGCTAATTCCTTATCCTTGCTTACGGCACCCAAGCACCCTGAACATGCAGCAGGGTTTGCTCTGAATGAAACACGTCTCCTCCTCCCTGAACAAACACATCACACCAGGTGAACCATTTCCTGCTCTCCCATTCATGCATTACCAACACACGTTAACTCTGTTGCTCATTATTATTGCATTTTTTTTTACATCCCCTGACTTCCCCCTTCCACGCCCGTGCCCAGACAACAGCATTTTCCAACAAATGTGTCTGCCAAGAGTCTCCTGTGTTTTACCTAACAAGGGGTAGTGCAGGTTCCCTTCTTTAAGTGAATAAGGTAACTTGGAGCTGGTTTTGAAGCGGGAAAAGTCAGTGTTCTACGTGAAGCACCCTTGGAACTCCCAAGCAGCCGATGTCAGCACTGAGGATTGAACAGAGATTTAAAAACATCTCAAGTAATATCAGTGCTGAACCACTCCACGTGAAGCATTTAACCCCTCTCAGCCTCCTCAAGGGCCCAGACACCGACTTAAACAACAAGTGTTTTGGGGAAAGGGCTAAGGGTGAAAGAATTAAAATAGCAGCTTGAACCAAACAAGGCGAAAACTTTTCCAATTTTCACCGCATCAGCAGCAAAATACCTCGTTCTCCTTTTTAACTTGTCAAAAAACCTTTGCCACCACAAGACTTCTGTGCAGGAATTAAGGTATCTTAACTATGGGGAGGAATCCTCTGTGTTTACTGTCTATTATCTGTTGGATGAGGTGGAATTAGCTCCTGTTCCAGTGCTCTAAAGATGACATGGGTCAGACAGTTGCTTCTGTCCCAAGTGCTGGTTGGGAATTGGGGTGGGAGAAGAAAATCTTCACTCCCCAACCCCGAATTTAAGTAAAGGTGCAGCAGTGAAGAACCTGAAGAAACATCAGCGAGCTGCACTTGTGGGGATTTCTCAGCAAGCTGAAACCCTTTGGATTGAAATCCTACAATCTTGCATCACCCCAGCTCAGTGGAGAAGAGCTGCTCTAGATGATTCTTCACCAGCTTTGTTTGGTGTTTCCAAAGGAGCATATCCTTAAATAGTCATTTGTATGGAGGGATTGTTTCCACCCGTCCTCCCCCAATTCTGGGCTGTATCACAACCCCATAAATCTCTTGACTACTCTTAATAAGCTCAAGTGAATTAGTTGAGGATGTCTCAGCGTTGGCAAAGTGTCACCACAGTCCCAGCCATGGGCCCTCAATAAAGCTGTAGCTTGGCAGGGTCAGCACAGACACCCCAGTGAGATTATCCGGTGTCAGCTTCCATCTGGCATTTGTCAGAGCAAGGGAAAAGAAAAAAAGGCAGCTCTTATCAGATCTCCAAATAAAAGGAGCACTTCCACTTCATGTAGTAGCAACTGGAAAAATTTCCTTTGTGTTTGAAGCTTTAAAAATATCTTGCCCTTGAGGTTGGCTAAGTCTGCTCAGCGCTCCGAGACCCCTTTCCCATACAAAGGTAATAAAACCAAGCTCATGGTTACAGAAATTCCCAGCACATAAAAATTACAGGAAGCTGTTGCTAAGTAATATTTCTACCTAAGTAAACATCACAAAGCGTTTCCCACACACACCTCTGAACTTTGTTATTCAAACCTGCCTTGAAGATGTTCATAGTTGCAGAATTTCTGCTGGCACTGGTCTCTCTGAAAGTGCTCAGTGCTGTTTCACAGCAGTTGAAAGACATTGCAGGCTGAGCAATGTTTTTCTCTCAGGGCTTTGTTGTGCTGCTTGTACTTGGGAACAAAGGGACTCTTCAGTTCCTTACCTGTCCCTTATCTGTCCCAGAATATTCCCCAGATAAATCACAGGGAAATTAAAGAGAGATCTTGCTGTATCCCTTTGTCTCTAGACCTGCTTCCCAACATCATAAAGCAAAAAAATCACAGAATATCCTGATTTGGAAGGGACCCACAAGGATCATCGAGTCCAACTCCTGGCTCTGCACAGGACAACCCCAAAAACCACACCCAAAACCATGGAAAAACATCATTATTTTCACACAGAACCTTTCTTTAGCAGCTCTTTGCCAGTCAGTTATTCCAGACTGTCATCCTTTCCTTTACATCCCCTTCAATGGACCCAAACTGTTTCGTTTACTTTCTACAAAGTTAAAATTTTGCCACAAATTCCAAATTGCACTAATTGAGAAACAACTTTTGTTTTTATCACACGAAACAAGATAATAGATGGAAGAAGAGTCTACTGACAGACCTGAAATGGCCCACACTCGTAATAAATCAAATTTCCTGGTAGCAAGAAGTCCCGAGATCAAGAAGATAACAGATTCCTACAAAGGTTTCATTCAGGATGAACAGGAAAACTTGAATTTCATCTTCTCTTCTAAGGAATGAAGCCTATAGTTCACAGAATTATAGAATGAATGGTTTGGGTTGGAAGGGACCTCAAAGCCCATCCAGTCCCAGCCCCTGCCATGGGCAGGGACACCTTCCACTATCCCAGGGTGCTCCAAGCCCCGTCCATCCCGGTCTTGGACACTTCCAGGGATGGGGCAGCCACAGCTGCTCTGGGCACCCTGTGCCAGGGCCTCCCCACCCTCTGAGTAAAGAATTTCTCCCTAACATCTGGCCTAAATATTTCCTCTTTTAGCTTAAAACCATTCCCCTTTTCCTATCACTGTTTGGCACCGTAAAAAGTATTTCGGACATCCATCCTTATATTTCAGGAATGTGGCCCTTCAATATTCACCAGGGGACTGTCTGATATTGCAGATAATTTTCCTGCTCACTTTTATTTGACCATTCCCCTTTTCCTTCCTATTGCCTTCCTCCACTTCCACGTGACCCAATGTGCAATAAAAGGCTGAACCCGCCTTTGTAATTAGACTGTCAAACCCATCAGACTGCTCCAAGTTCTGCATGGACAGAGCAGCTTGGCTGCAGGGAGAATTGGCAGGAAATCCTATTTCAGAGGGAATTGTTCCTTCCGCAAGCAGAGTGACAGACATATAGGAAAAAAAAAAAAGAACGTGGAAAAAATGCGAAATATGAAAATCATGTTTGGCAGATCCAGACCGAGGTCTAGGACGTGGCATTTCCAGCATTTTTGTTGTCTGCATTCTTCAGCAAAGACGCTCTCTGCAGTGCAGGACCAAGAAGTACGTTGTGATGGCAATAAAATAACAGCATATGCGAAAAAAAAACCCTGTTAAAAATATGAGTGAAGAGGTACAAAACCCCCAGAACAGGAACAGCACTTGGCTGCCATAAACAGCATCAGGCTAGACCCAAATTCCAAACAGACTACACATTTCCCTCCCTGCCTACCCAAAATATAACATGAGTTGGCCTTAACTGAACCGACTTGGTTTTCACACCAACACGAGTGATTTAGGGGAAAAAAAAAAAGAAAACTCTGAGGAAGCACATCCCGACGGATCTCAACCCATGGTGCATCCACCCCCACACCCCTGCACTCAGACACACAGTCCTCAATATTGCAACTGGTTTTTCCAAGGGTGCAGCTGCCCACAAATGATTTCAGTTCCTCCCCACTGGTTCCATCCCCAACCTTTGCTCCAACGTCTGTAAGAAGATCCTTTACTTTGTTGTCCTCAACACGTTATCACCAACTGAAAGAAAAAAAAAAAATTTCCGGGCTGGAATTGTAACTACAGGGATGATTCAGAGGCTTGGATGTGTGCCTTGGAGATAATTCCGTGCTATAGCTGAAAGTTGGTTTTGGAGTTAACTGGGATATTTGCGCTGATTAAATAAAGGAATATCAAAGGTGCAGGAGGATGGCAGGTGTGGAGGGATAACATGAAGCAACCACAGAGAGCTGGCAGGGGAAGGGCAGGGAATGGTGTGGGAGAGATGGGGGACACCAGGACACCACTCCAATCCCAGTTTTGCCACCTCCCTTCCCACACAAGACCTTTCAGAGAATCACAGAATCCTTAAGGCTGGAAAAGACCTTTAAGATCACCAAGTCCAACCATCAGCACCACCACCACGGTCATCACTAACCCATGTCCCCAAGGGCCACATCCACACTGCTTTTGAACACCTCCAGGGTGACTCCAATGCTTCCCATGCTTTATAACTCTTTCCACGAAGAAATTTCCCCCAATCTCCAATCTAAACCTCCCCTGGGGCGACTTGAGGCCATTTCCTCTCATCCTGTCCCTTGTTCCCTGGGAGAAGAGACCAATCCCCACCTGGCTCCTGTCAGGGAGTTAATTTTCTGTGACATCATCCAGCTCTCCCAAATTTCTTGCCCATCTCCTGATTTTCTCCCAGCAAGACTCCAAGCTTAGCAGGCTGGAAAAGCTAGTCAGCTTGGGACTTGTCTCTGTCAATTGACATACACTCTGTAAAATCAAAACAATCAATATTTACATATCCTTTAAGGGTTTTTCCCAGTCCCAGGGCAGCATTGCTCTCCCAGTTTAGACAGCAACAACCTCCCATCCAGAGATGCAAAACAAAAATAGGAAACAGGAGATTCCACACCGAGATTTGTAAAACAAACCAAGGGTACAAATAACCTGGGTTAAAAAACCCACACAAAACCAAACTTCCCTGTGAAAACGATACTGAAATTGCTACATTTTATTCTGCTTAGAAGATAAGGAGAAAAAAATAAAAGAGAATACACTTAAAACCAGAGAGCCAGGAGACTTCAGCACTGCATTAGCTGCTGAAGATTCCAAGATAAGCTGCAGAAACGCAGAGGGAAAGATTTCATGACATTAATACCCTTGGTGTTGGGAGCTGCTGCGTGGCTCTTCGGGCTAAGGAAAGCCAAAACACAATTCACACAAGCTTTTAATAATCCTGACAAAACAATTACACATGCTAAGGATACATTAGGGCTGGCAGGAGAACAGAGAAGGCAGCGATTCCACCGGCAGGTTCACTAAATAAATGTCACTTAATCTCCACCATCGGCGTGTGCTCAGAGTCTAAAGGCTACTCACAAACAGCCTTAAAAAGTCTGAAAGGCCTCTCAGGCTGTCCAAACAACTCCAGAAGCACACGGGCAGGTGTCACAAGGCACAGGATCTCACAGATCCCAGCTTGTTCAAAACACCAGCCACCAAAAAATTAAAGTCCAAATCCCAACGTTCAAAACAAAGATAAGCTCAGCTTGCTAAGTGGTTTGGGAAGTGCATTCCAGTCACTGCCCAAATATGCAGGAGCACAGCTTCCCTACTGCTTCCCTACAGCTCCTTCTGCAAGGGACACGGAAAACCAGATGGGAGCATCTGTGTATAGTGAATTTTGAAACCATTTTCCAATTCAAATCTCAATTTCTGTGTTAAGCAGACGTGGTGACTGAGCTGAGGTACTGGACTGGTGTCCTCCAACAAACACTCGCACGAGGGGCTCAGGAGCTGACATTTCTGCCCCAGTGGTAAAATATTACCATTAGAATGTTACATTCCTGCAGCTTTCATGGAAATAGGCAGTTGTTTAAAGGAGAGAAACCACCCATTTCAGCCTGCTGCAGCACAGCCCCAGAAAATTCATAGGAATAAGGGGCATTATGGTCTAGGCACTGAAAAAGTGCCAGTTAGACCTTTAACCTTATGAAACAGCAGAAAACACAACCCATAAAATGCGTAAGAAACCAGATTCCAGCGCTGATGTAACCATACACCCGAAAGTTTATAAATAAAATGCTTTACAATCTTATTTTTCATTTTAAAAAAGGAACACACGTACACGCTTGCATCTTCTTGCTCGTACCCTGTTATTCTGGCCACAAAAAATAACCACTTTCTTTAAAAGGAAGCTGGACAATTTTGGGGTGAGGAGTAGCAGAGGGGAAACCACATTAATTGCATTAGTTTGTGCATACTGGTAGGAATTCCTCCTCAAATCTGGCACTTAGCATTCAGAGTTGCCCTTTAAAGCTTGGCAAGAAATTCTCCCCAGCCCACAAGTTTCCTAATTTCGTCTCAGGACACACTGGTTCATTTGGATGCACGACCTCCAGAAAGGCAGACAACCCTAAATGTGTCACTCTCACCTCAATTCACTTTGCTCCCCGTCAAGTCAGATTTAACATAAATCAAAGCAAATATATAATTAAAGCTAAACTTAAGGTCAGATCCAAGCTTGGAAAAAACGAATCTGTATGAAATTGAAAGCAACTCTAATACAGTTTGAGGACTGGGGTGGCACCAGCAGTGAGCTTTCTGAACACAGCTTCTCCCCTGAACCAAAACCCTGGGCTCAAAGCTCTGTTATTTCACCCTCTACCCCATCCCGGTCCCCTCTTCTTCTTCTCCCTTCCCCTTCAGGTCTGACTTGGCTTCCAGCTTCTCACTGTGTAAATGTTGCTCACTCATCCACAGATCTTACACCTTGTTTTGGCAAGAAGGTTTTGGTAAAAATGGAATTGCACCTTTCCAGAATGGGGTTTATGCCATAGAGACTTTTCCCCACCTGCTGCAGCCTTTCAGTCAACCTGGACTTTTATCCCCTACCCAAACCCCAACAGAGACACTCAAGAGTACCAACTATTGCACAAGACACCAGTTACACTCACAGTCCATTAAACTGGTGAGCTCTGGGCAGTTCCTGACTCTCCAGAGGAAGCAAACACACATTTCTGGACACCTTATACAGGCAGGTGAAAGAACTGCTCAAACAGCCCCACCCCAAAGATTTTCTCTTCACCTTCTAATGCCAATTTTGAGCCTTGCTTTTAGGAACCTGTGCTTACAGGTAGCAATCAACGGGTGCCTATCAGTCCTCCAGCAGATCACAGAATTCCAGAATGGGTTGGGTTGGAAGGGGCTTAAAGCTGATCCAGTTTCACCCCTGCCATGGGCAGGGACACCTCCCACTATCCCAGGCTGCTCCAAGCCCCATCCAACCTGGCCTTGGGCACTTCCAGGGATGGGGCAGCCACAGCTTCTCTGGGCAACCTGTGCCAGGGCCTCACAGGTCCTGACAGGTTAAAACTTGCCAGCAAACCCCCAGCTGAGAGCCCTCACTCTGCACTCACCTCTCTGGCAGCGATCGTGCGTCCAGCAGCGCTCGATGAAAATCCCGTTGATCACCGTGGGGGGACAGTTGCTCTTCCCTTTCACGGTGCCCGGGCACACATCCCCACACTCTTCTTTGTCGTCCTTGTTGGCCACGATGTAATTGTCTTCTACAGAATCCAGGATCCTGGACCAGTCGATGGTGGACAGGTAGCAGAGCTCGTTGTTCTTCTCGATGCGCACGGCGCCCCGGGTGATGTTCATGAGGTTGTAGAGGCCGATCTCCTTCAGGTGAACCATCTCGAAGATGACCAGGGCGTAGTTGAAGAACAGGTGAGTCCCTCGGATCACAGTGAGGTTGGGGAAGAGGCCCTTCAAGCTCTCCAGGCCATACACACGGAAAAGCAGCAAGTAGTCCGTGATCATGGTCAGCTTGGGGAAGCTGAGCTCGCGGAAATCTTCGGGCTTGGTTTTAAACATCAGCAAGATCTGCAAGTGGCCCTCGATCACAGTGCAGTTCTCCAGCATGTTCAGCCGGGTCAGGTTGTTGCGGATGTCCATGCTCCTGCAAACTGGAAGGCAAAGAACAATTTATTTATTTAACAAAAGCTTAATTGTTGTCGTTTTCTAAACACGCGGTTCTGTCCAACTGCGCGGAGCTCCGCTCGGGACACGTGGCCCTCTCAGCAAAGCAGGCTTCAAGTGTTAAGAAATACACTGTGGGGAACATTCCCTGGTATATGGTTACAAAACAAGAATATTTCACAATTTTTTTCTGCCATCTTGAGTCCCTGCCCGTTGCCTCTGTCACGACTGCAGTGGTAACACCAGTCCTGGGACATCACTTGGCGCTCACAAGGGGAAGAGATGTCTGGGCTGTTTTCTTTAGATAGCTGCCAGCAACACACCTACCTCGTCTCAGATTGTGCAATTAATGCCAGTGGATTAGAGGGAGTCATTTGGAATGGTTGCAGGGAGGGGAAGATAGGAAAAGAATAATGGCCAGAGATGGTAGTGCTTGGGAAGAAAGCAGAAAAACCTGGAAATACACAGGAGCACAGCCCACGCTCCTGCCCAGACTCTGCTGACAGGAGTAATTTACTACATTAGTAATTTTTGCCCTGAGCATTCTTTTCAGATGAGGTGTTGGGGCTTTTTTTGTTATTATTTTCTCAATGGTGCAAATCTCTCTGTCTTGACTATCTGGGCAGTTTATTTAGTAGAACCAGTAACCAAAGAACTGGCAAAGTGAACAAATACATGAAGCATAAATTAGAAGGTAAACTGAATAACAGGAATCCATTGAACAGGGAAATATTTTTTTAACTCTAAGCACAGGTAAGAAATCAAGAAGGAAATTTGAAGCCCCACGCCTGCATAGTACAACAAAACTCCCAGTGACAACCCTTTTGAAGAACACTTCATAGAAGCATCAGCCAGACCTTAATGTTCAAATCCTGGTGGACTCTTTATGAATTTTTCTTTTTTGAAGAAAACCACTCAAAGAAGTCTCCCTTTTGTCTATAGCTGAGCCAGTGGCTCCCCTCCCCACTTAAGAACAAAAAGCAAAGGATCTTCCCTCTTTTTGTCACTGCATGTAAAGTTCACCAACTATAAAACCACCACATCACAGCTTCGAGGGATCACCCAGCAGAAACCCAGCCTTACAAAACTGAGGTGGACACAAATATTTCATAGCTAGGATTGTCTGACTCCTCATGGTTTTACACAGACCATGGCTGTAGGGGTTAAAACCAAATCCTATGCAAATATCTTAATGATTATTCAAAGATTTGCTCCAGTGACTGCAATTAAAGAAAAAAAAAATTTGGCAACACTAGTATGGGATTTGAAGCAATGCTATTGCCCAATGGGATTTTTTGGCACCGTATCCAAGTCGTTTCATAAATTGCTCTCTGGAAGAAAAAAGCCAATGCACACGGTGCCTCAAAGATTAAGGATGTACTTGGAAAAAGTGGGAAAGGGAACCTGATGACCAGCCAGTAGCAACCTTTTTGTCCCAAACTGTACTGCTGCACATCCCAGCCTGGGCTAAAAGATCTGGGAGAGCAACAGATGCAGCTTAAACACTTTGAATATTTATTTGCAATAAATAACATTGGTATTTCCAAGGAACAAGTGCGTGGCAGGTCAGGACAGTGGTTTCTGCATGAAAGGAGAAGTAACAGAAGGACATGTAAGAAACTGAAAGGCTGAATTCAACCTACAAGTCACCACTGCAGCTAAAATTACCAGACAAATTCAAAATCCAACATCTTGGTTCTTATTTATTATTGGTTCTCATTATTGTGGAGCACCCAGGCGATGCTGAGGGGGCACCCACCCTCAGCTGCTGTACCACAGGATAAAGTACTGCCTGTTGGAATGTACAGCTGACCTCAAGGAACAGGAAAGGTCAAAAAATACAGCTCAACTCTACAGACCAGGAATTACTTTTGAGAGTAAGAGCTCCAGGCTATTGCTGTGGCTGAAGGCCACGGGATGCATGAATACACTAAGCACAATTGCCTCTGTCTTTCATCATTTTGCCTAGAATTAAGTAAGTCACCAGGGGCTGGACACAGGCTGGCCCTCACACAAGCCCTTCATCCACACTATCCCTGCTCAGCTCCATGGAAAGAGGACCTTGAGCAGGGGTGTAAAGATCAGGAATTTGGTACAGTCAGGACAAAGCCCTTTGAGTGCTGTGGCTGCACTTCAGGCTGTGGAAATCTTCCTCTCCTCCAGGAACAGAGCTAAGGAACTCGGTCTGGAGGAGCTGCACCACACCAGTGCCCAAGGGTGGGTGCTCAGCACCCAGGAAATTCACGGTCCTGTCTGGCAGAGGAAGGGATACACAGCAAGCAAGGCTTCCCAGAGGATGATCATGGAATCACAGAAGGATTTGGGTTGGAAGGGACCTTAGAGACCATCCCATCCCACCCCTTGCCATGGGCAGGGACACCTTCCACCATCCCAGGTTGCTCCAAGCCCCATCCAGACTGGCCTTGGACACTTCCAGGAGTGGGGCAGCCACAGTTTCTCTGGGCAGCCTGTGCCAGGGCCTCCCCACCCTCACAGGAGAGAATTCTTTCTCAACACCCCATCTAACCCTGCCCTCTGGCAGTGGGAAGCCACTCCCCTTGTCCTGTCCCCCCAGGCCCTTGTTCAAAGAGCTGCTTCCATCCAGCACCAGCCTGGTCTCTGCAGCCCTGGAGTTCACAGCTCCCACCTCTTTCCTAAAACACTCAAAACCAGTTAAATTACTCTGCTCCTGAACCTGACCTACATCATTTCAGGCTTCTGGAGATCACCACTAACACAAGCCGTGCTGCTTCTGGTCCAAACAGCCCAAAAGCTGCTCAAAGATCTTTCAACCTCTGCAAAAAACTCAACAACCTAAACACCCCCACAGGGTACAAACCTCCCTCACTTCCAACTCAGCCCATCTTGACACAGATTCCCCACTGGAGGTCACAGAGAAGGTGACCAAAGGCTAAGAACTCCAAATATTTTGAAAAGATGTGTTAGAGAACAAAGGTTAGCTGAAGCCGAATCTAAAAAGAGATGAGTGAAGCTTTTGAAGAGTTAAAGATTCATATAAATCTACCAGAGCTGGAAGTACAATATCCATGGTCCATCAGCTATTTGCATTTCACAACCATTTCTGCACTTTTGTGAACCATGCTAAACTCAAGACAGAACACATTATTGGTGATTAGGGCTGCCTGACAGGGGTTCCACACATCCTGGAAAAACCAGGGTGTCACCTGAGTTATTCAAGCTCTGCTGCTTCCAAAGCTGGGCAGCAGCAATGGAATAACAAACACATCCCCTCTCCTGGGGCTCCAGCACTGGGGGTTCTGCACGAGCCCTTTAATGGAAGGGTGTCAAACACTGCTGGGAGCCTGGTATGGAAACTCAGGAGGCTTTTAAAGCATATTAGAGGTTTGTTTCTGGAATAAACAACTGAATAAATGACTAATTGTAATTCTACAGAGATAAAATTGGGGTTTTACCAATTTTTTCCCACATTTAGAGAAAAATCACACTTAATTATTTTTCAGGTTCTACTTCAATTTAGTTTTTAAGTGATAAATACCACCACGGTATCTGAGCTCCTTGTTTTTTTAACACCTCAAGGATCAAAGAGAATAACGAGGAATTAAGAACATCTGAAACAAAATATGCTTTTTTAGTTGGAGGTTTCTCCATCTTTTCATGCCTTTGAATTTTCAGCAGTTTGTATCTCCTGTTCATGCAGTAGCTGCTTAAGTCACCCCATAAATTTATTGTTACCAAGACAACAAGAAGCAGTTTTAAGCAAAGTAATAAGTGTTTTTCCACAGCTTCTCTCCATAGTATTTCTTCTGCAGGGACAGGGGAATCAATCAACCATTCAGTAGGAAGGCAAAGCAGGTTTGATCCCAGAAGAAGGGGAGCAAAGTTGAGCCATCAATTATAACACAGACAACCTGGTTTCAAAAAACACATAAATCAGCTTTCAGGGAAATAAAAAAATCACAAATTGATTCTCCAGTAGTAGGCCCAAAGCTGCTCCTGTGCAAACTACTGGCAGAAACTCTACTACACATAAATTCCTAAATTTCAGCAGAAACAGCAGCACAGTGCTGAGCTGCCAGAGGAAGCACTACTCCATCCCTGCTACCAAGCTACTCACTCAAAAAACTATTAAATCATTCTAGGCATGTTCCATCAGCCCCCCCAGAAAACCAAGCTGAAGCTTTTTAAAAACAAACAAACAAACAAATCCCAAGATGCCAAAGCCTCTTGGACAAACTGGTTTGGTAACAACCTTCAAGTCCTGAATGAAGAAACCAGATCTGATGTCAGAGGTTAAGTTTTTAAGATAGAGTCTAACCAAGGGAATAGCTGGAACTTAAACCTTGTTTATAGTAAATCATGTGGATACCAAACCTTAATGATTCACTGCTCCAGAGCTCTGGCCTTTAACAATCAAGACCAGCGTAATTTGGTACAGAAGGATCACAAACCATTTGAGGTAACTAGTAGTTAATTCTGCTTTTTTAGTGTTTGCTGCCTACTGAATAAACAAACTATTGCAGAAAAATCACACTTGCTTTGATTGAGTCAAAAGCTTTGTAATGCTATATAAGGCTGATTTTTAGAAGTGGCTTTAGGAAGCTGGAAAAAGGACTTTTGGGGTTTTCTTGGGATAACTGCTGAGGCAAGAAAACATCCTGGTGACAGGTTAGTGGGAATGACATTAAGACAGCTTCCAGCTTACTGCAGCAATTGTTTTAATAAACATAAAAACCATCTTTTTTTTGAAATATGGATTTTTAAGCTTCAGTTTTGCACCTCAGATGCGTCGATCTGAGCAAACTGGATATGGACTCCAAAGTGAGCAGCTACAAACCCCCAGCCCTTCAGGGATCATCTTGGGTTCCCGTTACCTCTCACTGCTCAGGTTGGTGCTGCTGAACCGAGGGCAAACCCCTCACAGTCTGGCCTATAATGCCTGGTTTGGGCTGTCCTTATGCTCTCCTCATTTGATGCAAAACCTAAACAGCAAACACGACTTGTCCTGCCCTATTTCCATGCAAAGATGTCCAGCAGTGGAGCAGGAGCATCCCAGGAGCACCGGGATCACTCGGGGTAGCGGCCGGAGCCGGTGTTGGTGCCCACACACCTGAGGATCCTCCCTGCTCCAAAGGCAGCAGGAACAGGTTCTGCACCTTGCCAGTATCAACATCATTTATATTCTGCAAGACAGTCACCCCAAAATTGACCTCCAGAAAGCTCTGGGGTTTTACACTGTGCTGGGGCCTGGGTCGGGTACAGCCCTGCCCTCCTGCACTCACTTTTCCTACTTTATACTCCCAGGAGCAAAATTTCACTCCAGACTGAGTCTCTCAACATCAAAAATCAACACACGGCTGAGGTGGGAGAAGGGAACAGTTTCTTAATGAGTTTATGAGCACAAAAATATCGGTATGAGCCAGATATAATAACTAAGAAGCAACCTATTTTTTAAGGGTACTACTACAGCAATACACAGTGAAATTTGTCCCACACGATGATTTAGGTAGGCATATCTCAGCTAGATTCCCAACTCCCACACCAGCAGCAGGCAATGGAGCACATGTGCAGCTCCCAAATTTAGGGGAAGAGTTCAGAAGGGGAGGAAGCTGAACTCTCAGCTCCAGTGACTGCATTGATCAGTTTTCTATTAACCACAGAAGGAGCCCAAAGTAAGCTGCTCCATTAGTAGATGCCTAAAACTAGGTGAGGTAAATCCCACCCCAAATACCACAGCTAATGAACTGATGGGCATGAGTCATGTGTGAGATTTATTTCAAGAAGTTGCATTATGTTTACACAGCGATAGAAAAAAATACACATAAACCTGTCTTTCTTCCAAAAACAAGATATATGGATCTTCATTTCATGCACAGGTCAGGTCTCCTTCCCTTAACCCTTGTCTCTACTCCTGTCAGTAATTTTTGAACTCACCAACTACCTTTAGTCACATGTAAGAGAGCTCTCACACATGGTATACCTAAAATATTTAGGAAAATGGGATGGATTGAGGAGAAAAAACTCATCATCTGCATCCAAAGGCTGTAAGTGTGACCTTAGCCCATCCACCCAGTTTGTCTCCTGAGCCACCTACATCTCGCTGCTGCTTCCCTCCAACTCTTCCCCGATGCTGCAAAGGGAAGAGAAAGATGCAGGGCACAAGGAAAACCACATATGGGGGGAATATTGTCACTGGGAGAGCAGCATTATCTCGGGGCCTGTCTGTGCGAACACAGGGCACGGATCTCCAAGAAAGCTGCCTTCATTAGACCCGTTGCTCAGGGAACAATTTGTTTGCTTATGCAACTCCTGTACGTGCATTTCCCCCCCGAGCCAGGCCGGTGCGGCCCTCGCGGAGCCGCCTTGTTTTCCATCCCCACCGAGGTGCTCCGTGACCTCGCCCCTCCCAGAAAACAGAGACAGACACCCAGAAAAGAGAGTCCAACACCCAGAAAACAGTCAGACACCACAGCAGCTGGAAGCCTTTCGAATGAGGGGCTTGATGGTCTGAATTGTCTGCAATATACTTCATAAAGTATTTGCACCGTAAAAATGACATGGGAATGTTCCAGCCCAGGCTTTGCTTTGCTGTCTCGTGCCCCTGCTCCTCCATCCACGAACTCAAGAGTGTATTTTCCTACCAAGCTGCAACACAGCAAAGATTAGGGAGTTTAGAACATAAACACACTTGAACCCTAAAAAGCAAATACGATTTAAATAAATAACCAAATAACAGGCTTCACTGTGGCAGTAATAATAGTGTTTTCAAATTAGGAACTGCTGGACTCCAGTTGCACACGTATTTATTTATTATTAGTGCTATATGTCAACTGCCTTTTCCATCTCTGTTGGAAACGGGCAGGTTTGCCCACAGCAGCTGGGACTGACCCTCCCAAGGTAACATAGTGTCACCAGCCTCTTTTAAGGTTTCAAATGTAAAAACAGGCATGAGGAAGAAACTGGGTTATGTTTGAAATATGTAACAGTCCTATTGCTGGAAAAAGAGGTTGT
Organism: Ptilonorhynchus violaceus; assembly: GCA_013397565.1. Lineage (NCBI taxonomy): Eukaryota > Metazoa > Chordata > Aves > Passeriformes > Ptilonorhynchidae > Ptilonorhynchus > Ptilonorhynchus violaceus. The sequence goes on along the minus strand of VZRJ01004784.1, from coordinate 313,939 downwards.
CTTACAGATACATTCTACTTTATTCCCTGAATCCCATACATATCCCAATAATGTCCATCACTGTATTGTCTATACTTGAACTGATTCTCTTGCTCTTGCCTTTTCTGATGGGAAAGCCAACAGGCAGATTGTCCATGGGAGATACAATCCATGGATCCAGTTAGCTGTCTTTAAACAAATATTTACCTTTTGTTAAAAAAAATTTGTAAAAATCACCCAAAATTAAAGAACCTCTCATTAAACGGATTTCCGGAGCAAGTTTATTTAACGTAACCCATCAAAACAGCTCGTAAGGCTTAACCTCGAGCCAGCCGTGGGTTTAACAAGCTTGTGACCTCCAACACAACATCTTTATACCCCTGTCTTGTATTTTACAAGCCCCTGGGTAAACACAGACTCTCCCCCCGGAGCTCTCCCATCTAATACCTGTGGATTTGGCACACTACCTAAAAGTGGTTGAAGACAAAACCTCCGCGTCTGGCCACACTAAACCCTCCTGAAACCGGAGCCGGTTCTGAGGCAACCGAGGAGCGGCGGGGGCAGAGGGCTGGGGAGGGGACCGGGGAGGGGACCCGGGGAGGGCACCGGGGAAGGGATCAGAGA